>JAWNPS010000225.1:600000-905702 GCA_035047385.1 Drosophila tripunctata
ATAAAAATTCCACAAACTGAATGCACTTTTTATTAGTAGTTTACTATGAAAACCATAGTGAAAACACTTTTAATAAGCATTATCTTGAAAAAAAATATATATGTATTTATAAAATAATAAAAAATAATTGAATGCCAGCGTACTCACTATCGTATGCGTATGCGTATTCGCTTTCGTATTCATTTTCATTCATACTCGCATTCACGCATCTGTTATTGACATTTTATGCATGACATTCTTTCACTTGCGGCTTTATATCGAACCCCCATTGAAATCCCCACTCTCTCCACCCCTCTATTCATTGAGATACCCATGTCAAGAGCAAAAGAGCAGTGGACCAGACAAAAAACAAGATGATATGCTGCTCCTTTTTATACCCTCTGAGGGGTATATTGGGTTTGTCAGGAGTATGTAACAGGCAGAAGGAGGCGTGGCAGACCATAGTATATATTTTGATCAGATCAAGCGAGTCGATATAGATGTCCGTTGTCCGTTGTCGTTGTGTTGTTGTTGTTGTTGTGGTTGGCGTTGTGTATGAAAGATTGAGATGGTGAGGTTATGGTAGTTGATATATGTAGTATAGTTGTTTTTGATGGCATTGAATTAGGAAAGACAATCGAAAAATAATGTTTTTGGGATATTGGTATAAGGGTTATTTTGGAGAGGTGTTTTGATAGACATGATAATTTGTGGATGCCACGTTTTTGAGTTTTGTTGTGTGGATTATTATTTTTTGTTAGTTTTGTTTTAGTTTATTTGAGACAATATATACTTGTGAATTTAAATGGATAAAGTTTTAGTAGTTGGGGTAGGTGTGGTGGGGTGGGAGGAGACGATGGGTGTTGTTGTTGTTCTTTCTGCGGACTGCAAATGACGCGAGTTGTCAACGTGAATTAAAATAATTGATTGATTTTGTTCTTTTTAAAAACTCAAGTTAAGTGAATAACAAAAGCAAAATTGATAAAAAGCAGGGGTTCTATATGGAAAGACGAATAATTAATGCTCTAACAGCAGGAAAAGCCCTGACAAGAAACAAAGTAATGTTTAAAACAAAATAGATTCGCTTTGGAAGACAACAAAATCCGAATAATTTTCTTAAAAATGCAAGGAACACAAAACTTTAAACTCTTATATTTTTAATTAAACTCTAGGAACCCTTTCTTAAAAATGTTACAAAGCACTTGACGAAATCATAACATCCTCAACAAGCCACTAAATTTTAGCAAAAAGTGGCAACCCCTTCAGGGTTGTCAGCGGCAGAAAAGTGAACTAATTTAAAGGCTTCTGTGACTGACTTTGAAACGAATCGAAAAACAAACAGAAATATGAAAATTACGATATGAAAGCAATAAATAAGCAATTAGCATAATTTAAAAGAATTGTTCACTTTGTTGTTCGCTTATTATTAGTATGATTTCGAGTGAAAACGGGTTGTTTGCTGCTGCTTGTCACAAAATCAAAAAAGAATTGCCAGAGTTGCCCCCAAACCAAAACGATTTGCCGTTATCTTTGGCCCAATGTTGTGTAAATTGTCAAAATTATTAATTGCGGTCATTATTTACAGCTCTCCTTTTCGGTTCATGTTCGACACGCAGAATATATCCTGCGGGGTCTTAGTATCCATCTCCATACTGCTCCTATCTGCTGCTTTCTGCTTCCACCACAAAGATACAACCCCGTTGAACTTCATTTTAATTAGCCAATAAATGCCGTTGTGAAAATTACGCCACAATGAGAATTAATGCCGCCTGTTAACCGTAAGCGATTTGTTATCGTTAAAATACAAGTATAAAAAAAAATTTGCTTTTCCCCGAACATTTTGCCAAGTTGTTAAGCTGCCAAAAACTTTGCATCTCCTTCGCTTGCTCATTTTCCCTCTCTCTAGCTGTTTTTGGGTTAATCGCTTTCTTGCCTGCCTTACCATACTCCTCTCTTTCTCTTTCTCCTCTCTGTCTTTTATTAGCCCACATTAATATTTTTATAGTACAATGATGTTCAGTCGCCGTATTGTCCATTTGATATAAACCAAACTTTCTGCTGCGGCTCGTTAATAAAGACATAACGATTGCCTCGAGCACTTTTATTGAAGTGACCCCATTGTGTTTTACGAAGTTCGATATAATCCGAAAGTGCGTTTAAATATTTGAAATAGTCTGTAACTGGAAACTGTTACAGGTTTTGGCATATAGATTGGGTAATACAATTAAGAGTTAGTCTTTGCTTTTACTAGAAATAGTACATATAAACACTTAAAACCCTAAGATGCAGGAGCTAACTACAATATGACGTTCCAGTTCGCGCAGCCGAAAACGCAGTGGTTGAACACTTAGCTAAAACGTTTCGTGTTGTTTAAGTTGAAACTTAAAATGTATGTATTGTCTGAATTTCCTACTCAGTCTTAAATAACTAAACTACTTAAATTTGGTGAGTAGATAGATTTATTATTTAAACTCCATTTAAACTCATAAATTTAATAAAACTGCCATAGAAATCATACCCCACAAACACAATGTGCCTCACATATATTTGATTCGCTATCACTTGTGCTTATTGATTGTTATTGTTGTTGTTGTTGTTTTTAATGTGTGCACGATACGCAAAAAGCAAAATGTTATCAGCAAATAATGCAAAGGCATCACATTGCTACAATTACTTCCACACTCCCCCGCCATCCTAAGGCACTCAGAGAGAAGATGGAAAATAAGGAATAAGGAGGAGCAACAAGCAACCAGAAGACGCACAATTGAAGCACTTAATCAAAATAAATAAATCGGTAAATGTTGCCGACAAGTTTGAGTTTGAGTTGGTAGATCGGGAGATTGGGTATTGGAAGGATGCCAATGACAATAAAGAAAATGGCAGTCAGCTGGAAAACTTCGGATAAGAAGGTGCCAAAGATACATTTGCAATATCTGTATGCTTATAAGTATATGCGTTGATTTTAAAGGAAATTTCAAACGGAAATTATGCCAAAAAGTATAAGGAAGTCGTATAAATAGATACTATATACATATATATGCGATATAAATTCATTCAGAACATAAATGGCAAACCAATTCAACTTTCAACTTTGCACGCAAAAGCGAAAGCGAATCGCAGAACCCTTTTTGTTGTTGTTGTTGTTGTTGTGTTGAGCATAGCATCGTAGTATTATGCGATTTGCATATATAAATAAAGTTTATCAAAAACATATTCATAGCGCCCATAGCACACTCACACACACAGACACACACGCATATATTTACAACATGTGGCAGCAACAAAACGATTTTCCACTTGACATGTGCTCAAGTGGCTGCCACTCGGAAAACTCGCCGCACGTTGTTGGTGTTGTTGTTACTGCTGCTGCTACTTCTGCTGCTGCAAGGATATTCAATCTGTTTTTTCCATTTAAACAATTTTCAAAAACTTGTTTATAACTCAATTTTGCAAAATAAAACGAAATAACACTTAAATAAATAAACACAATGCGCTGGCAAAAGTTGAGAACCAAATGAACAGCAATTTCCACAGTTTTGTCTGCTTTTTGTTGCTGTTGTTTGTTGTTGTTCCCTTTCGCACGCATGTAATACAGTAACAACAATTGTTATTGCTATTGTTGTTGTAGGTGCTGCTGTTGTTGTTGTTGTTTGTGAGCTCTCAACAGGCACGCGAAGAATCCTCCAAACGAAATGGATATATCAAGCGCTTTAGTCCTGTGTCTGCTCCAAAAAAGAGGATACAAAAACACAACAAGTGAAATTGCCAAATGCCATTTGCTCTCCATACACACATATGTGAGTGTACTTGTGAGTGCTCGTGGGTGTATTCACGGCAGCTGTAATTTCAGACAGACTTGCAATGAATTCAACGAATCAACAACTTCTTAAAAGCAACATTTTATATTGTACTTCATTTCCAAACATTTCACTCTCAGACACGTAATTTAAAACCGAAAATAAAAGTGAATTTGAAAGCAATATAACAAGTTTACTTTTAGCCCAGTTAACACGTCTACTTAGTTATTTATAAGTCAAATTTTGCATAAAGTACACAACTCTTGGATTTTACTTGTATACAAAAACTATCCATAAGGCGAAACCATATAAAAAGCTACCCGACTAGCTTGGCTTGAATTAAAAATCACAAGTTGTGCACTGATAAGCTGCAGCTCAACTTGGCAATTGCTAATTAGCCGGGCTAACAACTCTCACACTCTCACAACTGTATCTTTCATCCCCTTGCCACAAAGCAGCCATTGTTTTTCAGCAACTTCTCCACTTGAGTGCCACAATTTATGCATTTTCCATGGCATTAACGTTGAAAAGCGTCGCAAATGAAATGCCATTCAAATGTTCTTGGGAGTTGGCTAGAAAATGTCGAGTTTGAGTTGGAGTTTTTGGGTGGCTTTTCGGTTTAGTTGGTTAGTTGGTTACCTGCGCTTCTACCGTACTCCACCTTAGCCAAAGGTCATGCAAATTAGTGCAACAAAAGCAAACCAAAACAATGCGAAAGTTTTCATGAATAGAAACTGCAACAGTTTCGCCGTCTCCGTCTCCAGCTCCGTCTCTGTCTCAGTCTGCAACCTCAGCTTCGTAATCTTGGGCAAAAACTTGTAAAAGTAACTAGATAATGCAGCCAGAAGCCAGAATGGAATGAAATAAGAAAACTGCAAAACCACGGGAGAATCTAATAAAATGTGACAGAATCGAGCCAAAGGGAGATAAACCCCAGTTGCTTTTTGTTGTCTGCTGTGATTCCTAAGTATTTGCAAGTGTATAATGTTAAGTTTGTAGTCAACAATTGTAGTTGTCAATAACTAGTGCTTAAATCTGTTGAAATTTTGTAATGTTAGCTAAGGATTCTTAGTAATTTGGTCTGAAATTTAAACCTTTCAATTGCAATAAAGTAACTTAAACAGCAAAACTAATTTAGAACATTTTTAGAATATAGAAATGCAATTTTTTAAAAAGCTTTTCTACCAAATCCGCCCTTAATCATTTTCGTTAAGTAAAATTAAGCAAATCAAAATCGTACTTACTAGTCAAGTCCGAAAATTACTGAAGCAAATGAGTTCAGAGAGGCATAGAAAATTGCCAACTAATTTGTTTGGCAGGGCAAAATGTATGGCAAGTGTCACACACCTGATGAAATTGGAAATGTTGAAATAATTAATAAGCAAATTAATATATAATATGGCCAAATAATGAGCCAATATTTACACAAATATTGAGAGAATGGCAGAATGGCAGAAGGCAGTGTTCAAATGACGACATCAGAAACACACACACACATCAAATGCGTGTGAGTATGTGCCCATTCAAATGCCATCATTATCGTGCTCATCATCGTTTACATGGCAAGTGCCCAGCATGCCACAACGTCTCTGTTGCCACATGTACTTGTTGTTGTTGTTTTTGTTGCTGCTTCATTATCCTTATTACTCCTTTCGATGCTTCCAACTCCGGGTGCTGTACTAGCTTCAGCTACAACTACAGCTCCTGCTCCAGCTGTGGAGCAGCGTTATTGTTTCCATTTTGATTTATGTCTGGCTGCTTCAGTCTAGGCCATTCTCTCTCTCTCACTCCCTTTGCCCTTCCATCGTCTCGTCTACAATTTTAACGTTGTTAACCAAATTGCATAAATTAAGTGCGTTCGTTTGCTTGAGTGGCGCTGGCTTGGCACAGCTCAACTAGCTCTTCCTCTCCCTTTCCCTCTCTCTATCCCTCTGCCTCTGCCCACCCCTGCTGCCTAATTCCCTTCTTATCCTGACACATCCTTCAGGCATCTCTCGACTGCATTTGTGTTGCTAATGTGCTCACATTAGACGCACATGTTGCCACAAGTTGAAGCTTCAGCTTCGAAGAGTCCCAACTACTCTTCTTCTTCTACTCTCTCTCTCTCTCTCTCTTCTCTTTTTCTCCAGAACTGCTTATTTGTTTTTGCTTTCTGTAGTGGAAAGTACAAAAAAATGCACATAATTTTTTTTATCAGTTATGTTCTTACTTTTTTTTATAGCTCTATAACATTCTGCATGCAAATGCGAGAAAGCAGCATTAATTTAATTAAGTCAAGCTGTGCAAATTAAGCTGAGATTGAATAGTTAAATGCAACAAAAGTTGGTATATATTTATCATCAAAATTAAATTAAATGATTGTTTTATTGTGGCTATCAAAGTTTC
The DNA here is from genome assembly GCA_035047385.1 of Drosophila tripunctata. Classification (NCBI taxonomy): domain Eukaryota; kingdom Metazoa; phylum Arthropoda; class Insecta; order Diptera; family Drosophilidae; genus Drosophila; species Drosophila tripunctata. The sequence continues at coordinate 606,162 of JAWNPS010000225.1, forward strand.
AAATAGAAGTTTGAATTCAAAGTGTTAGAAATCGAAATAAATTTCAGCTTTGTTCCTAACATTAGAAAATTTTAAAAATATTAAAAGATACAACTACAATTTAAATGAAAATTATTATAAATGGAAATATTAATATTTTAATTAAATAATAAATAAATCAGTCGTTATTTTTATATACTATTCTATCAAACCCAATACAACTATAATATTAAAACTTTTAGAGTCTTGATTAGTTCTTTTTAAATTAGTTATGATTTGAAACTAATTTCTTATACAGATCTTCAACTTTTTGAGGTAGATATACGTTTCAAACTCTTTAGATAATATCTATTAAATATTGTAAATTAAATGAGCGTTTAGAGTGAGACAACAAAAATTGCATACATTGTAAGCAATGACAAAGCAGATAGTTTATATATAACATATACATATATTCCAATACCAAACAGTTTATAATAATTGCACAACAGCTAGATAGCTTTACATTACAATTGTATATCTCGAATTATAGTAAATTGCTCAAGCATTTAAATATATATTTTTGTAAATATTTGTACGAATTGCACAAATGATGGCAAATTGCTCTGTGTGTCTCGCAATTTGTGTTAATTCTATTTGCGTTGACAATTTGAGTCGCCGATTAGTTGTAAACAATATCGATTGAGTTGGCTATAAAAAGCAGTCGGTTTCTGGCCATTAGCTCAGAAGCTTTTCAATGTATTTCCACTACGTTTTCTTATTGTGCCTCTTGTGTCTAACACGGGCCGAGCAGGATGAGCTGAATGTGAGGAGAATTATGAAGGAATTGGAAGTGATACCCGATGTGATCAAGGAAGCACCGAGGGAGTTGCTTAAGGTAAGCCCCAAATTCAATACAGCAGCTAAAACTATGTAAAATTTTCTACGAATTTCAGTTGAAGTTTGACAATGTTCTGGATATAGTGGAGGGCAAAGTTTATACGCCAACCGAGTTAAAATTTCAACCGAAACTGGAATGGAATGCCGATCCAGAAAGATATTATTCCATTGTTATGCTAAGTCCCGATGCTCCAAGTCGTCAGAATCCCATGTATCGCTCCTGGCTCCATTGGCTGGTTGTCAATGTGCCTGGCATGGATATTGCCAAGGGTCAGTCCATAGCCGATTACTTTGGTCCCCTGCCGCCCAAAGATAGTGATCTCTGTCGTTATGTGGTTCTGGTCTATCAGCAAAAGGATAAATTAAATGTCGACGAAAAGAAAATGGATATGAAAAATGCCGAAGATCATAGCAATTTTAATGTGCAGAAATTTACACAGAAATACGATATGGATGATCCATTGGCTGGCAATGTTTTCCAATCCAAATGGGATGATTATGTGCCAGAGCTGTTGAAATCTCTGTACGATGTGAGTGAGTGAAGGAAAAGAGTGTGATAGTTATGGTTAACATATGGTTATGGGTTCCTATAAATTAATCATGCAATTAATCAAATATACCAATATTCTTATACAACTAATCTTATAAATATTTATATTACTTAATTGTTGGAACTTTGTTTTCAGTTTCTGTTAGCTTAAAAGCTTAGCTAACTGTTATTTAAACCTAATGTTCTCAAATCTTTGCTAAAAAGTTGTGAAAATCTCTGTTTAGGTTTTTTGCATTGCACAAATCGAAAGCTTGTCAATTTATAAACTTTTCGAAATGCAGACGTCTAATCGAAATTTAACTAACTTCAGATACAAATGCCACAATTCCAAAAACCCAATTTCAGGCAACAACATTGATTGACTTGCTACATTTTCAAAGTGCCACAACAACAAGGGGAAATGAAAGAAGAGATAGATGAAGAGGCAGTGTTACTGAGCTTTGCACTTACAGAAAAGTCACTTAAACTTTGCAATCATGATAAGACGTAATGCTAGATTTCCATTTATATTTCCCCTGGAAAAACCAACCCCTCTCTTTGCGTCTCACTCTCTCTCTTTCTCAGCTCCAATTTCAGTACGAAACAAGTGTTAAAGGTGCAACGCGACTAGCCTCTCTCTCTCTCTTTCGCTCTATCTTTCCCTCTCTTTGTCTGCATGTGTAACGCGAGTAAAGTTGGGGAAAAGCGAAAGAAAATGGGAACTCACTTGAATAGTAACTAAACGCAGAGGACACAAAGCGTTTTGTGGCAAACGGCAAATAACCTTAAGGTTAAGATTACAAGGTAATTTGATTCAATTCCACTGATAGGCGTGCCAAAGGAACAACAACAGCAACAACAGCTGATGCTGCAGGCTGCTTTGGGCCAATTTCAATGGCAATTTCCCAGTTCCTAGAGATGACAATGTCAAGATAACAATTGTTGCCAGCAGACACAAAAAAACTCAAAAAATGAAAGAAATTCTTGCCGCTTCTTCTTGTTCTTGTGTTTTATCAGTTTGTGTATAAATTTGCCTTTATTTTGACATATTTAGTGGCGTCTTACTACGCCTCGTGCGATAAGAGCAACTCATGTGATGCTCACAAGCTGTTAGTCCATTAAAACGCAATATAAACACATAAGAAAGTGAAAGTTCTTTCTGTTCTCAGTTCTCAGTTTATAGTGGGATAAAAGGGGATGCCAAGCAGCAGATAGAAAAGTCCTGAGGCAACTTAACCTCAATTTGCATATGGTATATGGTAGAGGAATGTTGTTTGGGATTTGCAAACATGAAGTACTGCAAATTATTTAGCTTGCATAGTAAAAAGTGCACGCATTTAGTTCTAATGCATATACATTCCGGGATTACCTAACTTCAGATATTTCTAGAGTAAATTATAGTAAGATATTTTTTCTATATACTTATCTACTTTTAGTTACTAACTTATGTATTCTTGCTGCCCATAGCATAGCTACTCGTTCTTAATTAACAAAATTTACTATGCGCTTTATAACTTTCACTGTTCTTCAACTAACTTTCAAATAAGTTATATAATCGACCTACTTTATGCGCTTACTTACTAATTTCACGCTGGCCTGGTCACACTTTTCATAGTTTTGTTCCCACTGCTCGTCGCTCAAGGCGTATGAGTAATCTTTCCTCAGCTCTGTCGCAAATCCCAGAGCACCAACAGTGAGCTCCAGTAGCAGCTCTACAGCCACGAGGCTGCCTTTCATCTTGGCCTGTGGCACAACTTAGTTGCAAGTGGCAAGTTGTGCTGTGCTGAAAAGTTTAGCCAGTTTCTTCTTATTATTTATCCCATGTGACAAATTTACTGCAGCAGATTTTTTGCCTCGCATAATAAATTATGCGGCGCAAATGCAAAAACCAAAAGGAGTCAAGTGCATAAAAAAAAAACTAAAGCGTAAAGAATATTAAATACACTTTTCAAAAGTGGCAAATAGTTGTGAAAAAATTGTTGAAAGCTGAACTTGGGACTGACTGGAGCATCAATCTATTTTTATTTTAGATAAATCAAATCGTTCGTAAATTATAAAGAGTTCAAAATTAATTATTTGAATCCCAAAAAGAAAAAAATATTATATTAAATCAACTACAAAGGTTTTTAAGAAGTATTTTCATTTTATATTTGAAAATTAAAAATACATTCATATGATCTGTTAAGCAACATAGCAAGGTAAATCTACACCAACTGATAACATTTTAATTAACTTTTTAAAAAGTATTAAGTTTAGCTTTCATACTTAAACATTCACCTACTAGTTTTTTTAATGGAGCACTATTACATTACAAACTGTAACTACCCTATGTAAGTGTATTGCAATAAAAAAAGGACGAAAACTTTTCGCTATTAGGTAAAGTTTTTTGCACGTTTTAATTTAATAATCGACGACGAGTCGTTAAGTTTGCCGCAAAGTTTAAGTTTTCCCATTGGGCCAAGAAGTTGTTGTTTTACATTTACATTTTACTTAATGGCCAACTGATGAGTAGGCTTTTAATTGCTTAAGCTGCAGCTAAGTAGTACAGTTGGTTACAGCCAACGCCAAAAGAGAAGGAAGAGGAATTACATTTGAATAAATAAAGAGACAGCACACTTGTTGCGTTTGAATTATTTATGGCTTTCTTGTTTTGTTGGGATTGTAGCTGGAATCAATGACTGTGACACTTGCGAATACGAATACGAATGCGAATGTCATTCAAAATGCATTCGAAACTTGCACTTTGCACAGAGATATGTACAAACATACCAATGTATAGTTTATACATATATTGAATAACATTTCAAATGCATGCCTGACAAACCCGAGCCAAATGACAGGACAAAAGAGGACACCAGCAGCTGGACTAGCACACACACACACACACACCTACATACATAGAAACTGCTGTTGACATTGTCGTTTCTGTCATACAGTTAAAATGTGATAAACTCCATTAAATGACAGACGCACAGAAGCATACAAACTGAAATCCATTTTGTGGGCTCAAATCAAAATCTAACAGGCTAACTCACATACACAAAACACACACACATTTGCACACACCCGCAGAAATTCTAAACATCAACTTGAAAGTTCATGTTCCACATTGAAAGCCAAACTGCCACCAACAGACATTTGTACGCATCGCATATTGAAATTGTAATTTGATTTCTGTCTTTTGCCACCAACTGAAACAACAACAATGACAACGGCAACACTTCCCTCTCTCTCTTTCTCCGTCACACACTCTCTCTTCTAGTTTTATCTCTCATTCTGCATCTGTCAGTCGGGTTAAAAGGGTTTTGTCGCTCTTTTCTAAGCCACAATCGGTTTTAATTGAACCAATTCTGCATAAAGCTTAACGAAATCCACAGATCAATAACTCTTGATTAACCAAAAATTAGCGCACATAAGTATAAATAAGCATAATGACATTTTCATTTAAGCTTTCATGTGCTTTGAAAGCTTTAAAAATATATTTAACTGCTAATTGCTTCTTAAAGCTGTTATCTACTAGGGTTCGATTCCAAAACTTTGCTAATTAGAGATTTGTAACTACTAAAAACAACTTTTTAAATTTATGTATTTATTCGCATCGTATGCAATAAAAACGGAAATACAAACGCTGCATATGCGAACTCTAACTCCTTTGTGGATCTGACAACAGACAAAGCCTCGCGGCGCACTTAAATCATTATTTAATTTTAATTTTAAATGCACTTTGTTCTTTTTTTTATTTATATGTTTTTTTTGTTGCTGCTGCCGAGCTGCTGGCTTTTATCAGGGAGTGCGTATCGCGTACGAGGAGACAAAGCACTGGGCAAATAAATAAAATAAAATGGCAAACTCATTACACGACAAGTGGCGAATGGCAAATGGCGAATGGACGCCAAGTGGCAGCGTCACGGCAACAAGTCGTGCAACGGGTTCGACGCTGCATGCCGCCAACAATGCAACACACACACACAAACACACTCATACTCGAGTACTTGCACACAATGAAATAAAGTAAAAACGCTATAATTTAGTTGCCGACTACAAAATATTCGTTACTGAACTAGAATAAAAATGTAGCATACTTTTAGGAGCTTAATTAAATACCTCTGCGTGATAAGTTAAACTGCTGTTTTATTCCAGTTATGCTCATGGACTAGACATTCTTTTTATTTTACCATTTCAAACATTGCAACAAATTCAAAATACCCCGTACTCCGAGCAAGTAACGGGTATTAAAAGTAGGGTAAAAAAATGGCTAACAATGCGTCGCTCAAAAGGCACAATGGTGGCTCAACACACGGCTACCTAGAGCTGCCCCCTGGCTCTCTCCTGCTGCCTGCTCCCTGTTACCTCTGCTCTGCCTCATCTTTGCTTCCTGTTGCTGCTGCTGCCGCTGCTGCTGCTCGGTTGGTTGCATTGTTCGTCAGCAGTGGCCAAAAACGCCAGCGGCGATGGCGGCGTTGCCTCCATTGGGGCATTGATGCCAGGTGACAGACGGGAAAAACTGCCAACCAAGTGTACTAGTGTGTGTGTGAGTGTGTTCTTGTGTGTTTGGAGTATACGATATTCAGACCGCAACCAGGCAAGTTTTCAAGCTAATTGCTCGCTATTTACATGTTAAATTGAAATACTTAAAGAGGGCGAAACATTCCATTGTTTAAACATAGCTAAACGCAGTCTTAATCTTGTATGCCGTTCACTATAATTTTCAAGGAATTAAGCTTAACTTTGCGTTGTTTTCGTACATAATTATAGATGCCATTTAAAATAGCAGCTTAACTAACTTAACTGGCTTAAATTTAAATATACTATTATATATAAAGCAAACGATGTTTGCCATATTTAACACAGTTGAATGCTTTTCAAACCGTTTAAAATGAGCTCGATCTACTGACAAAACTTTCCATTTTCTATAATTCCTATCAATTTCAGCCGATACATCATGCACAGCCTTAATATGTATACATATGTATATATAATATATATGCCCCTTGTCAGAATGATCAATGCGACTAATCACATGCAATATTGTGTAAAAATGGAAAATGGAGCACAGCAAAAAGGCTGATATAAAAATGAAAGTAAAGTTAAAACCTATCGCTCGCAGGCATATGGCCAATATATATATATTTAAAGAATATTGAAAAAGCAAAAACAAAGATGAAATAACGAAGGAAGGCAACAAAAATAAAACACGCAACGAAAAGTGTAAAAAATGTGCAAACATTAAAAAGATTTAAGTAAATTTGTCTTGCTGCGTGTGCCATCAATAACTTTTGGCAGCATATTTGACTTCTGGGGGCTGTTACGATAGACATATATACATATATATATATATATGTATATGTATATATTTGCAGTAACTCTCGCTGCCATTTTTGAACTGGCAGCTTATTACACAGTGTGTGAGTGGGGAGATTTTATTTTTGGGGAGTATTTTTGGCAGTACGCATAAATCCAGAAAGTCAATGCAAGCCTTTTTTTAAAAATATTTGTTCTGCCAACCAGTCAAACCAGCTGCTCCACTTCACCCCCACCCACTCGACATGTAACCACCCCTTTCAGCCCACTTTCAACCCGTTTTCAAGGCACTTTCAACCCACTCAAACAGCCAGCACACAGTGTGCCAGCTATCTGGCTAATGTTTGCTTTTGGCATAGCATTACAAACATTAGCTTTTGGCTGCTTTCAAACCATGCAAATATACCCCGCAACTTCTCTCAAACTCTCCCCCACTCTTCCTCTCTGAAATTGCCCGAAAAAGTATGCTACAGTTTTTGGCAGAGGGAAAAATAGTAGAGCAGCGTTGCTTTGGCTAATTTTGTGTTTCCTTTTCTTACACTTTTGCTGCTCCATGTAATTTTAAAATCGATAAGCAGCAGAGAGTTTTCTTTTGCCATTTTCCCACTTCTAGTGGGTGAGTTTCCAATATTTTTGCATGAAAATCACGAACTTGTTGTCAAAAATGTCTACCTTATCGGGCCCTGGAAATGTGGCGACCACTGCAAAAGCATTGCCACAAAAGGGCGGCAAGGCGGGGCGTGGCACACCTGTCTCTCTCTCTCTGTGTATGTGGTTGTGGGCGTTCTGTTGCGGTAAAAACAATTTCCAAAGTTGTCAATAAAAAGTAACTGCTTGAATTTTTTGGTCGTCAAAAGACAGAAAGAGTAGAGGAGGTAGCAAAACGAAGGTTGTCAAATTGTTATGCACGGTTACGGTTGCTGTCAGCCATTTTCTTTGCCTTGCTTGTCAAATGCAGCCCACAACAACAACAGCAATTGTAGCAAATCCAATAACAAAGGATTGACATATTTCAAGTGGCCCACAAATGACAACAACGCATTTCGTATGCATGAGAATTGTTAACCCCATTTCCTGACTTGTTTTGTTCCTTTTATTTTATTTATTTTTGTTTTTGATTACACGATTTATGGGTCACATTTGCGGCTAAAGAAATGTAATATGCTCATATTTATGAAAGATACTGCCACATTAGGCATAAAATATTGCATTTTTAATTCAAAACATTTTTTTTAATACATATTTTCGCGTAATCAATGAACAGCAAGTGAATGAAAACAAAGAGACACAAATTAATCTGATTCTACAAATAATAATTCGTTTTAGTTATTTCTTATAGCTTAATTCTGAACTAAACACACAAGTCTTTCAGCTTCACTTTTGCTCATTTTAAATATATAACTATGTAGTCTTTCAAATCAGTAAAGAAAGGAAAAGAAACCTCTCAAATGGCATTACAAAATAAAAATACATTTTTCGTGGGGCGTATTTGCGAGTTAATCAACAAAAGTACTAATTGCTGGCATTGGTGACAGTGTGTGTGTGTGTGTTGTCTGTCTGCCTTGTTGGTGTATTTACCTCCATTTTCACCATTTCCACATTCTAGTTGGACTCCATATTCACTTCCACATTCCCAATTTCATTTGCGCTTATGTGCAATGGCATTACCTTTACCTTTTGGGCTCTGATGCTAAGCTGTCTGCATGCGTAGGCGGCAGATATCTGCTCAAACTCACCCTAATAGCGCTCCCTCTCTCTTGCTCTCTCTCTCCCTCTCTTTCCCTGTCCTTTTTTGTTCCATTGCCAGGGGGCCAGTTGGCGCACAACTTCATTAACGCAAAGTAAACACACGCATGCAGTTGGCGCTGCCAGCAAAGTGTTTGATGTTGTTCGACTTGTTGTTGTTATTTGAGTTGTTGCTGTTGTTGTTGGTGTTTTTGCTGTTGCTCGGGCTGTTACTGTTGCCTGTTTAAAGTTACAATTTTGTCAAGTGCAGACAGCCTCATCTGTGTATTAAACTTAAGCAAAGAAATTAAATTACGCATACGCTGTGTTGTGCAAGATCTTTGGCATCTTTTTAAATGCATGCAAATTAACATGATTTAAATAATTAAATATAATTTGATGTGCTTTTGCGGCTTTGTTGTTGTTTTAGTCATTGTTGTTTTCGCTGCTGTCGGCACGTTTATGTGCCTATGCAAGAGTCCATTAACAAAACATAACGATGTGTCATGTGACTCATAACAGACACAAAAAGCCACACACACTCAAACACACACACACCAATAAAGCTTTGGCAAACCACAAAAAGCGATGCTTGCTTTGCATTTTTGTCGCTGTTTTCTGTGTTTTTTTTTTCTTTCATATTTATGAGTTGTTGACTGTCTGTGAGTACGTGTGTGTGTGCCTGTGTATGTGTGTGTGTAGTGGTGTGTGTCTTCTAACAAGCCTAACGAACTGCCAAATTACGCGAAATAGCATTAAAAATTTAAATTTCGGTCGTGCTGCGTCAAAAGCGTAAGCGCCCCAAAAAGTAGGCAACGAAAATTTACACACAAAGCTTCGCACTCGCTAAATGGCTATTCAAAATGTTGTTGTTGTGACGGCTCTTGAAATAAATCACTTAACAAATGGCACAACAAAAGTGCTGGTAAATAATGCTCTTAATAAACAAATAATATAAACATATACGGCTTAATGGTTCTAGCACCATATTGTAAAATAGACATAAGTAAGATAGATCGGGGCAAAGGTGCAGAAAGAGATAACTAGACATATTATAACACTCAACACAGTTAATAATAATAAAAATATATACTATATACTTTATATACTAAGCCTTTTAAACTTCAACAAAAGCTTTAGCTTAACTTTTTTATGTTTAATAATTGTTTTTATTAGTTACATAAACTACAAATTGCTTTTGCAATTAGAGTACAATAAAGTATTCAAATTAAATGCCAGTTTACGGCAGCAAAACTAACAAAATACAAATTTAATTAAATGTGCTTTCTGTGCTACTAATTGATAGATTAATTTAAAACCCTTTAGAAAATTGACAACAATTTAAAACGAGCATTTTGTAAAATTGAAAATTTTATACAGAAAGGCATTGTTGGTTGCAAGGACTCGGAGTAGGTTCATAAGGCAAGAATCAATTGTGAAATGAAAAATAGCTTTATAACCGCATGTTAAATCCATTCAATGCTTTCTCGCTCACACACTCTCTGTCTCTGCCTTGCACTGCTTGAGCTGTGTGTTTATCGTCAGGGCGTAGGCAACATACAATTGCACAATATTTCCGGTAAGGTAATAAATAAATTGCATACGTAATTAAAATCGACGACTGTACAGCAGAAGCAGAAGCAGCAGCAGCAGGCGCTTGGACTACACGCCGGAGCAACGTCTACACTCCGGGCAATTGTTACAGCAATTACAGCAACAAAAGAAAAACCAGAAGACGAACAAAAGTTTTCTGACTTGACTTGTGCTTCCTTTTAACGTCAACCAGTTGCCAGTCGCCAGTTGTTGTTGTTGTTGGCAGCTCTTTTGTTTTTTGTTTTTGTTTCTTTTTATTTCTACTTAATACAAGTTGCATGTGAAACATGGATGTGGTTTGCTTTTGACTCGCTGCTCGTAAGGGATAGTGGCAGGAGTGGGGAGTTGATTCTTGAGCAGGTATAAGCACTGTTAACTTGCCTGCTTGTCTGCTGTTTGCTTTTAATTTTATTGTATCATACTACATCGTTGCTTGTCTCTGTATCCCGCCTCGCTTGTTCAGTCATTTGCATGACAAAAGCTCAACAGTGGCTGTCCAGCTGAGTCTTTTTTTGTTCTCTGTCTAGGATACACCTTTTGACTCATTTCCTATGCTTTCTTGTTGCTTCATTGTTTGCCACAAGTCACGCAATTCGTGTTTGAAACAAGAACCTTTCATGCTCATAACTAGCCCATAACTTCATTTTTCACAACTTAACAAACAACAACAATACTAATGACACCTACAACAACAACAAGAACAACAACAACATGTATTGTGCACGCTTTACTGTTAATTCATTTGAGTTTAGGTTACTTTATTATCCCCTGACTTTGAATAGAACAAGAAAAGTCGCAAGCAACTCATTAAATTAAAAATATAAACTCGTTAGTTTTGAATAATTTGAGTAAAATAAAGTAAAATATAAATTTGTATAACAAAACTAAAATGCTACGTTACTTAAGATGATAATGCAAATCTGAGAATCGTTAAGCTTTAATAAAATCATAGCAAGACAAATTATTGTAAAAAAATTCTGGAAAAATTTACAAAATTTTCTAGAATATATAAATTACAAAAAAAACGACAAATTTTATATGCTACATTAAAAATTGAGTGATTGAAACATAAAGTAATAAAACATCCACAATATATGTTCATGTAAACTAACAGAAATCTGTTATTAAACCCATTTCAAACAATGCTTAACAACAGCAAAACAGTTTTCTGTTTGTTAACCTACAAATAACAAATAACTTTTAACATATGTTAGCTTGGCAGTTTCTGCAGATTCTACTCAAAACTTAAGGTGGCAGGTTAACACGCAAGAAAACCTAATTTTTTTTTTTGGTAGTACCAGCATTAAAGCCAAGAAATTATGAAAGGCCATAAATGTGTTGTCGCCGTTTCTATTGCTGCTGTTGCTGTTGACTGAGTTTTAAGCTGGATGTTGTTTGCTGTCATGCGAGCTATTAAAAAATCAAAACAAGTTAACAGTAACCAGCTAGCAGCAGTAGCAGGCGAACCGGAACCGGAAGTGAGAACAGGGCGCTGCCGCAAGTTTGCGGTGGCGACCGCGTGTGGCGTCGTATGCAGGAAGTAAACAACAGCAGCAGCAACAGCAACAACAACAACGAGAAAAGCAACAAGGCAGAGACGTTAGTCCAAGCAGGACCCTGCAGCGTGGGTATTTAAGGCATGTTTAAGGTATGTAATGGGCAAATAAAGGCAACTGGCGATACAGGGCACATAACGGTTGGGTGAGCTCGCGTCTGTAGTTTTATTTAGTGTGTTGTTGTTGTGTTTGTTGTTGCATCAAAGGCATGTCCTGTGTGTCGCTGAAGCGAACGACGCGCGATAAAGTTGCCAACACGTTAACAAGTTAAAGTTGTATCTGTGTGTGTGTGTGTGTGAACATTTGTGACCCATGTAGTCCAATGTCAGAGCTGTTAGCCGACCTGTTGTTAGGACCTTAACAAACGAGGGTCATTTGCAACTGCCCCCAAACTCACCTACTTCAACCCTGGCGGCAAATAATCGACAACATTTTTGGTAACAATTTAAGGCTCAAACTTGGCCCATTTCATGGAGTTACCAACGAAACGACAGCCGCCGGCTAATAGTTGCAATCTTACTCTTCCCTTCTCTGCCTCTCTCTCTGTCTCTCACTCTATCTCGCTTTTACAGCAGCGATTTTGGCATTATAATGCCATTAACTTTGTCAGAATTTAGCGCTGCAAATTTTCGCAGCGACAATTTATGCATAATGAGCTCAGACCCACATCCACATATATATACACACACACACACAGAGAGAAATGTATATGCATGTTTAAATGCACTTCATACACTTGCAACTGGCCAGACAGCAGTTTGGCAACCCAATAAACATTTCGTTTTAAGCCAAAAATTATGACGGCTTAGAAGAGTATTTAAAATAATTGAAAACTAAAAGATAGAAAAGTTAAAATAATAAAATAAAATAATAATAAAAGTACTTTTTAAAAAAATATTAAGAAAGAAAGATAAAATATATACATTTAAGAGCATAACTGAACAAATTATAATTTAAAATTCAAATTTTAGACCTTTATTGAAGAAATCTGTAAATTATGTATTTAAAATTTTAAGAATTATTAAAATACTATTAAGAATTCAAATTGTGGTATCAAATTAGACTTTTGGATATTCAAAACTGTTCTTTATTTATAGAGCTTAATTCATTAATTCATATTGTATGTGTGTATGAAAAGTGATTTAAATTTGCAACCAAAAAAATATGTTTACTGGGTAATATGTACTGACAAAATGAGATTGTTTATGACAGCAGCTGCAGCAGCAACAGCAGCATCATAGTACCCGCTGGGTAACTAGCAGAATCTGATAGTCGTAGTTATAGTAAGTATGTATGTATGTAGTTGCTGCCGGTTCTGAATGTGGCACTGACACAACCACTGCCACTGCCACTGCCACTACCATTGCCACTTGCTGTCGTCACTGCCACTGACTGTGTGTCAGTTGGCAGAGAAGCGACGAGAGTACTCGTATTTGGCAGTCATAGACGTCAACTACTCGTGAGCTAGCTGGTCATAATACCACTAGCTATGTGTATAAGAGCATTCGTGTATGAGTATGTGTGTGGGTGTGTGTGTGTGGGAGGCTTTTGTCTAGGGTTGCCATGGCAGGTGAAATTTCTTGGAAACACCGCACAACAGCAAGCTCATTGTGGCAAATAGTAGGGTAGTCAAGACTGGAGACAAAGTTGGCTTATGACTTGCACTGCAATTGTGTGTGAATGGAAGTGTATGTGCGTATGTATGGGTTGTATGTATGTGTGTGCGTATTTGTGTGTGTGCTATGCATGCTTCTGTGTATTTGCACTCTGCTTGACTTTGCTCTCGTCAGCGAAAAATTTGTATTATTTGCTTGGGTTTTTTGGGCTTTTCATTCCCACTCACTCACTTACTACCCATCTCTCTCTCGCTCTCTCCCTCTCTCTTGCTGGTTGAATTTATGACACCGTATATGAAATTTCTGCATATTTGCACTGGGCAAATTAATTTCGCATGTTGTATTTGTGTTCAGCGGTATGGCAACGCTCTTTCCCCAGCATAAGTACAGTTTCTCCGAGTATAAATATTATGTGTATAAATAATTCCCAAAAAAGCGTTTGGTTAATTAAAAATGTTCATCAAATTAGTTACATTTTCTAGTTGCGGGGAAATGTAGTTGCTCAAAACTTTCTGTCACTGCGGTCAGATAATTTGGCAACCCTAGAGTTGCAGCAATTTCAGTTTGGCATCATTAAAAAAAAGTATGTGCTGCCAGTTAAATAAAGTTTCGATTTGCACATTTTATACAGGACCTTAACTACAGAATTGAGTACCTTTAATTATAGTATCTACTTTACCAATTAAAGTGCATCCACTTGGCAACCCTATTTAAGAGTTAATTTGTATGCAATTTGTTCAACCACTCGACGACTATAAATTTTGTCATTAAATTTAGTTTAAGTAGCACTCGAAACTGTCGCCAACAGAATTATTAAAAAAAATATAAGCAATAAATTTAAATGTTTATAAATATAGAAAAGTCACGTTTATAGTTTTGAAATTAACAGTCAAGCACTTTTAAAATGTCCATTTGGCTGTTTTCTATTTTTTTTCCTTTGTCAAGTGGCAAAAGGTCAACTCTGTTTTTTTTTGTCTCTTTGGTTCTTCTACTGTTCCGTTAACTCTGCAAATTTTGACTTCTCGTACCATTAGCAAATTCAGTTGTTTTCTTTTTTTTTGCTTACTTTTAAAAGTCAGAGAGAAATTTTAACCTTTAGCGGGATTTAGAGATGACAGCGTGTCTTGAACCTAACGCGATTTTATTAAAAGAAATTTTAAATTTCTTAAATTAAGAAAATCATCAATTAAAAAAAATTAAATTGCGATTACAATTAAAACTTTTATATTCTTCAATTGTTCGAACATTTCTTCTTCGTGTCACGAAAAAAACACGACAAGCTGCCATCTCTCTAACTCTCTCTCCTAGATGCGCTTTGGGTATATAGGCAAAAGTTTGACATTTGCATTTGTCACAGTCAGTGGGAAAAGTTTTCAGCTTAAATTCTTGCATGCATTTCAACACGCAATTGGCATGTGACAGTCAAAATGTTTGCACAAGATAGCACACACATGGAACAAAGAGAGAGAGCAGAGAAAGAGAGAGAGAAAGAGAGAGAGAGAATGTACGTGAGACAACAATGAATAGGAAAAGGACTACGAATCGAATGTTTGATATATCAATTTGAAAAGTTTGACTTAGTTTTCTCTACACATTTCGAGCATTTCGATTAAAGTTTTCCATGCGTCAGATTATAAACTTTTCGTTGCCCAACTTTAACTTTTTTGTGTGCCAAAACATTTTGCATACTCCACATTACTCTCTTCTCTTCCTTTCTCTCTCTGTCTCTCTGTCTCTCTTGCCAAATTCCGCTCAACCAACATTTAGCATCCAATCCAATATGCATCCAAATAGTTTTCTACTTTTATGCCAACTGTGCCAAGGGTGTGAAAAAAAACAGTAACAAAAATGTAAAATAAAGTTAAATATGTAGTATAAGATATTTAACTGTTTCGTAATTTAAAAACCACTTAAAAAAGAGAAATTTAAAAATAACACATGCTGTTGATTTACTTATGAATTATGCAAGTTCTTTTAATATATGTATATACATACATATCCTTTAGAGGGTATAGAAACTGTGCCTTAAACCCAAAACTTAAAGACCGCTTATTACTATGAAATCTTAAACTAGTCTGTACAAAAGATAGAAATCCATTTATACATAGTAATATAAGTATATGTACATTAGTACGTCTGTATAAGCATATCAGGATACCAACTCCACTATAGCATATTCTAAAGTATTAATCGTATGTACACACCTGACAATAGGCAGAGTTGAGTGTTGAAATGTTGCGTGTGTTCCGTAAATTAGAGTTTCATTAAAAAACAAGCTAAATTTGTTCGCAATGTTGTCGTTTGAATGAATTGCAAAGGGGCTTGGTTCGTGTCCATGTTGCTCTAAAAAAAAAAACGAACGAAAAACTAGTGACAGGGGGACACAAATTAGTTGCATTACTTGATTAGAGGAGTTGCACAATGCTATTATTAAATTTCAATTTCCTTCTTTTTTATGTAACGTGCACGGTCGTGCACTGCTCGGCTTAGCTCGTTTACGGCATTTGCATGTCTAATCGAACTTAACAACCTTTCCATTTGCATTCCTGATGTGATAAATGTGTCCGGCCAAAATCACCGTGACAGCGCGGCAAGAGAGAAAGAGAGAGAGGGAGCTAAACTCATGAATGAATTTCCCTCATAAGTGCAAATTCCGGCGTGCAATTTGTCGTGCGGCTTTCAAATGGCGTGCTAATTTTATACGCTTACCACATCTATAAGAATCCGGTCCTTAATGTAAGCGCCAACGTCCGATAATTGGAAGTTTTTCATTATTCCATTTATTATGCTTACAATTTGTGCTTTTAATTTATTGTATATTAATCGAGTTGTCAGATTTTAAATAGGGTTTTGCAATTAGATTAGAATTGGATATCAGTATATACGGTCACACTTTATAGATTCTTTTCGATAAGAATCGTAGCAAGCTTTATTGAAATATCGATTACAATATATTTTTGGATTTTCCTAATTGTGCTGCAAAACCATCGATGGTTCAGTTCAATTGTTTAAACCATCGATAAGAAATTCTTAGAGCGTTGCCAGATGTCTGATGCTGCAAAATTGCAACCCTGCAGAAGCTTTCAAGATTGCATGTCACACTAAAAATTTATTAAAAATTTAATTCAATATTTTTGGTAAGCATAGTGTTTATTTATATTCATTACTCGAATGTGTTTTAATCTAAAGTCGACTGATTTAACAGTCAAACTTTACGTAGTACTAAATAACTTTTTAAAATTCGTTATTTCGTGGCGACAAAATTTTAATCAGAAATTGTCGTTCGTTCAATATTTTTTTTTCATACTGCGAACCTCCACAATTGTGAGCGCTTTAATTGAATGGGAGATATTAAATTGATATTAAATTATCGTTTTCTAGATCATATATAGATTCCGCTTACTGAAACTAAGGCAAGATGTCGGATCGCAAGGCAGTTATCAAAAATGCGGATATGAGCGAGGAGATGCAGCAGGATGCTGTCGATTGTGCTACCCAGGCATTGGAGAAGTACAACATCGAGAAGGACATTGCTGCCTATATCAAAAAGGAGTTCGATAAGAAATACAATCCCACCTGGCATTGCATTGTCGGACGCAACTTTGGCTCGTATGTGACACACGAGACTCGCCACTTCATCTACTTCTATTTGGGGCAGGTGGCAATATTGCTCTTTAAGAGCGGTTAACTTGTTGAGTTAAGAAGACAGCACACAAACACACCTAAAACACAAACCTCTTGTTTTGAAATGGCACTTTGTTCAAAAACACACAAACACATATATATATAATCCATGTCATCTTCCGCAAACACTTGTGTCGGAAGATTTGAATGGCATTATCAGTTAAATGCACACAATGCAATACCACAATTCAATATTACCACAAATGCACACAAAACTAATCAACTAATAGAACCAAACTACACACATTTCGATATGAATTAAATCAACTAAATATATTCCAGTCAGAAATCCATTGTGTTTTCATGAATTCCAAGTCGGCAAAACTAAAATCTAGTTAAGTGGCAGAAGAGAGAAACATAAGCTATTATATACCTATTTAAAAATTTAAAGAAAATTTGAAAATTTCTTAAATGAAGTCCTACTTCACAAGCAGTTTAGATAGCTATTGATAGCTTTTAGTTTTTGTAGAATGTAAAATATGCTTAAAGTAAAAAGAACTTTAATTTATAGTGCTTTATCTTTAAATACCAACTGTGAAAACTATAATTGTTTCAAATTGTTGAGCACGAGTCTCGACTCTCGAGTCTTGAATATTTTATGCGAGAATAATCGTGCGTGCAGTTTATATTATTATTTGAGTTAAGTATAAAATTGTTGCAGCTATAAATTAAATTTATAAATTCATACCAACCAGTGACTGACTAAAAGATACTCTGCAGCTGATAAAAGTATGAAGCTGTACAAATAGTTGGTTTGAAAATATATATTTTAAATAGATTTTTAGTGGTTTATTGTGAGCGATAGTTCACACTAGAACCGAAAACAGAACCCAGCTAATAAATACAATTAATATATAGGGCTTTTAGGATATTAAAGCTCTGACATTTAAGGTATCTGTAGGGTCTTTAGTTGATTTTCGCTAGTGCTAAACCAAAAGATGCCTTATAACCACAATCTGGATCTACCGAAATCTGAAGATGGTGTAAAGTAAAGAAGAAAGAGTGGTTGGTTTTTAAAATCTTTTCTAATTGTTAAAAGTAATTTTTTATAATTCTGATATGTATCTGAATTTATCTATAAATTAAATCATTTTGTTTACAAGGTATCTGTTGTTCATATGTTTCTATAGACTTCACTTTAATGTGGCTACTTATATTTTACAGCAGCTGGCAACGCACATCGATCAAGTCCTTTGAGTTAATCTTTATATATCGAGCTGCATCATAAGGTAAACATTGTTCGCCATCTGATAGTGGTCTGCGATATAAGTGTATGTGTCTCGTTGTGTGTGTGTGTGTGTGGTGGAATCTGTGAGTTTACACCTGACAGTGGCAAATAAAAATGGCTTAATTAAGTTAATTAAAATATTGTTGCTGCTGCACGCGGTTCGCATTTATGTGCTTTTATTATCACGGCGATTGGCAATTTTCGGAGAGCAGGACCTTTTGGCCAACAAGGATGCGGCCAGAATAGTGAGAGGACATCATGGAGGCTATAATTATGCCAGCTCACGTATACGGCAATGAAACCGTAGTCGTAGTCGTAGTCGAGGTCGCAGCCGTAGCTGAAGCTACAGCCGTAGAACGTATGACAATACTATTAATAAAGTTGCTCGACTGGAAATATGTGTTTTTTATTTCAGTTTAAAAATATGAATGACACATTTGCCTGTCGGGCAAACAGATGGACGCATTGTTGTTTGAGAATGTCGTGCTTTTTGAGCCGCTTTTACAGTTGAACGACTTTTGGCCTTGTCTTCCATTGAATGTGGCATAATGATGAATTCAATTGGCCGACTCCTGACTGTCGGCTGCTGGCTGCTGACTGCTACTGTGTGCACGTTCTTGATCCTGGACACAGACAGATTCTCATGCATATTTCATGTTGCATTTAAATACTGTCGAAATGTTTCCATGCTTAACAAAATCCTTTGCGATAATAAAAATTTAAGTGCCATGCACGCACAGCACTCTAACAATCGCAATCAGGTTTATGTTGCACAGCCTAACGTACGTTCGTACGTACGCGCTTTATTAATATTTTTACGTTTGTCAATTTATGGTAATTTTTTATGTTCTAACATTAAAAATAACAAAAGGCCGAAACCCACACACACACACAATCAAACACTCTACTGTTGCAGGTGAATTCGTCATTTCTTGAGTTACTTTCTTCTTCCTCTTTCAACTCCTATTTTGCCCATTGAAGTCTGTTCCGCCTTTGACCCTCAACTAAGCGGCTTGTCAGTGCCTTCAATTCAGTTCCGTGGTGACTTTCGTTTAGCAGCAGCTGTTTTTGGCCACCAATGTTTGGAGTTTGTCTCTTGGCCTTTTTGGAGCTGAATGGAGCGACATTTGTTGAGTCTGCGCACTCGTCAAACTCAATCTGTAGCGAGTAGCAAGCTACTAACGAGTGGCAAGTCTCTCGTTTTTTCTAATCTTGAAATATTTGAAAAATATTTTAATGTTATTAGCCATATTTAAAGAATATTCAAAGAGGCATTTTAGCAATAATTGGGTGAATTTATGTTGTTTATTAAGCACAGAATATATTTTGCTTATTTTAAAACAAGGTGAGAATTTTAAAAATCTTGAAAAATTACTTTAGTCCAGCTTATGAAATCGGTTCTTGGAACAAAAGGTTTTGTGTTCCTTAAAGTTGCCTTATGATTATTTTATTAAATTAATTTAATTGAATAAATTTATAAAGTTGCAATAGATGAGAGACATTTACATATTTTTTTTTATATTTTTTAAAAATATTTGAAATTTTTAATCTACAACTTTATTAAACCAAAAGAAAATCTTTTTTAAGTTACTGATTCAACCCTGATCCATTTGTAAAATTTATTAAATTTTTTTATCACTTTACAGCTTAAAAATTAGTAAAGATGTGTTTATATTTCTGATTTCATTGATATAAAATTTTAAAAGCTAAATAGCTAAAAATAGTTAAAAATTAAAAAAGAAACTTTGACCATTTAAAACTAAAATAGTTTTAGAAAGTTGTCTGTCGATCATCAATACATGTACCTACTACATATGGGAAATTCGAAGCTATTTTCCACAGATGAAAGAAAATCGTAACTTTTTGGTTCTTTTGACCCCTATTGCGAGGCCAAAGCAGAATGTGCAACTTTTATAAATTACAGACGACAGCACTGACCTCAATATTAAATTACACAACACATACAAAAATTCTAAAAATAAAACAAAAACAAAAAGGAGGACAATTGCAAGTGCCATAGATACGAGCGTAATTGCATTTTACTTTGTTAAATTTTGGTCAGGCAAAAAGCTAGAAAGCCAAAGTCAACAAACCAACCAGACAAACACACACACATATGACCACACACATATATGTGTATATACACACACATACATATATAAATTGCATATGTAAACTTTTTGCCACTTTTTGCAGTTATTATTATTATTATTCTTATTATTATTATAGCTATTATTTTTGTTGTTGTTAATTTGTAGCAGGAAAACGCAACAAAGTCGGGCAAGTCAGTGTGTGTGGAAGGGTGGTGGGGTCGTGAATAAGAGTTCAGGGGGTAAGACCAAAGTCAACACAGCGACTTGTTTTATCAGTCAGTGGCACAAGGCAAGTGTGTGAGTGTGTGTGTGTGTGTCTGTGCAACCAGCTATACTAGTTGCAACAACGAAGCACTCTGACAATGACAAAAAACTTAATGAAACATAAACAAGACACACACACACACACACGCACAGGCAAAGGGCAGCAACAAAGCAAACAATAATAAAAACCGCACAAAATAAAATAGACAACAAGAAGAGCAACAAAAAACAGAACAGCAACAACAACAACAATATCAGTAACAGCGTAAACGAGAAAATTCTCATTTGTTGCACAATTTAACATATTACACCAAAATAAACAACAGCGCTGCTGCGGTCGAGAGCGTGTGCGAGCAGAGAATACCCTGCAATGAAAGTACGCTTCAAATTAAATTAACAATTGGCAACAAGTAAAAAAAATATTGAGGGAGAGGATGGTAATTCGAAACAAATGAGCTGAATGCGTAAACAAGTCGAAGGGACTGAACAAGAAAGAGGCTGATTGGCGCTTACTGGTGTTGCATTGGTTCTAACATTACTATTTAAATTTTTATTGAAATTAGTAGGAATTAGAATTAGCATTAACTTAAGCATTAGAATTTGATTTAGCAACTATATAGTATTGCCATAGCATGGTTTCGAATTAACATTTGTATTAGCATTAACAGTTGTATTAGAATTAACATTAGCTTTATCATTAGCATTAGCATTAGCATTAGCAATAGCATTGTCATTAACATAAGCATAAGAATTAACAGTTGCATTAGCATTAACATTCAAATTAACATTAGAATTAGATTAATGAGATTAGCATTACTAATTAGAAGTAAATTAATTATATAATTGATTAATTAATTGGTATATATTGATTATTTTAGGACTAGCATTAAAAGCTAAATTAGCATTAACAGTTGCATTAGATTTAGCATTAGCATTAGCATCAACATACATATTAGCTGTATTATATCTTAATAATTTTCTTCATTAACAGAATGTATCTCTCAGCATCTCTTATCTCTAAAATGTAAAAATATACCTTAATGTACAAATTAACGAGAATACTTAAGAAAGGCTTCTGCCAAGATTCAAGATGGAATTTCCATAAAACATGCACTAGATAATCGCACACATCAACAATAATAATCGCAAGACAGACAGACAGACTGACGGACGGAGGGACAGGCAGAGAGACAGACTGTGGCAGGCAGTCAACGTTGTTGCTTTGCAGTTTCCTTAACTGAGCCGGAAACTTGCATCGCTTTCGGCGTGATGAATGGACTCAAGCGATGAGTCCTTCCTCCCCCACGTTCTTGCCACGTCAACCGCAAACCTATCAGTACAGCAACCCACTTGAAGAAGGCAAGATTTGTAGGGGAAGGAGACTGTGCGTCAATTTTTCATTCAGTATCCTCAAACATAAGAGTCAGTTTGTCTTGTATGAATTTGGAAATATCTTTCCACTCTCTATCTCTAAAGCTTTCTATCTGCCTCTTTCATTTCCGCTGCCGCTGTCTCTGTCTTTTGTCGCTGACCATTGTCAGTGTCTCCTTGCAAATCACTTGTCTTGACTTGGACGCAGACTCAGACTTGGACACGGTTTCGATTCTGGTTCCAGTTTGTCAGCTTTGGTTTTCATTGCTCGTTTTAAAGCATTGTCCACAATTCTCTTGTTAGTTTTTGGATTTGTATACAAGCAATTTGGCAGGGCATGCTAGACTATTAAGAAATGGAGACGTTATGAAGCTATGAACAACTACCTAGTAAAAATGTAAATACTTTTTAAATATCTACAATCAAATATTTGTAAATTTCTTGTTTGTATTATAGTACAGGATATTTCAGTTTTAGCATCGTTTGATCGCATATCTCTTTTCTATGTTTTTGTTACTTGTTTTTTGGTTTGTTTTATTGTTGCCTTTTGATAAATTGTGCTTCTTTCGTTCTGACACATGTCAGCGTTTGTCTGCCCATTGTGAAAATAATATAGAGGCTTTGTTTCATTCTACGGCTTTTGATTGTCTAGGATATATAGAGTATGGTGGAGCCCAAAAGGTTATCGCACTGTTTTAAGAGATATCACAATTGTTTAAGCATCTGAAGACAGGTATGTTGTGGCGACATAGTTTCGATTGCTTTCTTAGCTATGGAGAATCTTATAAATATATATAGAAATAAATATGTTTCGGATGTGCTCAAAGCTCAAAGCAGAATAATATATTGAGAAAACATCTAAAGTGGACATTCTAACTGCATTATTAAGCTAGAGTTAGATGATTATAGTAGTGTGTTAAATATTATATTGATAATTGTAATGAGGAGTAATAGTAATGGTAAAGTAAAGTGGCACAATACTATAGTGGTATTGTTTATAGTTTTATTACTTTTATTTATAATAGTTCAATAGGTGATATCAAAATGGGTTCGGTGTTCCCTGGTTTATAATTTTTTTTTAGAATATATAAATTAATTTATCAAAATACTTAAGAATATTTCTTTCTAAAATATTCCGATATTTTTTTAATAATGTATAATTATTTTTCTAAACTCCTTTTCATTCCATTCCAAATATTCATTTGTTTTTCATACAATTAATTCTTAAAAAAACACATTAGTTATTTATTGATTTAAGTACTATGCTAGTTCTTTGTGGCTCCTAAGGTGCTTATAACAATATCTATATTAATTTTTAAAGCTTTAAAGATTCTGTTGTTATATATATTACTATCTATAAATATGTATGTAGGAAATTAAGCTCTGTTGTCGTTTACTGTCGCTTCGGTGTGTGCGTTTCACTTGATTTGACAACTGTGGGTGCACTTTTGCCAGTGTTGTGTCCACCGTTGTAGTTGTTGTTGTAGAACGGGACACGAAGAAAGGACATTCGGACAGGACATGGGTGCACATGTGCTGTCAGTCAGTCAGCCAGCCAGCCAGAGGCTTCATGTCCGCCTGTCCTCCTGTTCCCCCGTACTTCTCTTCTCCTTGAAATTCTGTCCCTGTGTCGCATTTTGTGTCAGTGTCAGTTTATGCGCCTGACAGCGTCAACAATTTTATTTACTTAATTTGGCTTTAGTTTGTCATTTATTTACTTGTTTGCCTCAAACAGGCCTCCTGTATCTATCTATCTCTCTTTTTCTCACTGAATCGCATAACATGCTAAGCGTTATCTCCATCTCATGCCTGTGTGTGAGTGTGTATGTGCGTCTCTTAATGTCTGTTGTTGTCACTTTGATGCTTGACGTTGTCCCAGTTGTTGTTGCTTGCGTTTGTTTTACCCTAATTTAAGGTGGCTATGTTAATATAATAGAGTGTTTTGTTTTGATGTATGTAAGAGAATAATGAATTATAAACCTCTATTTCCCTATCTTTGCTGTCTACTTTTGGTATAATGTGTATATTCCTTCTGAGATGTATTTATTGCTTGTTTGATTCTTAATTTCTTTATTATTTTAAAAGCATTTATGTACGAATTGATACTATTATATGTAATTATATTATATATCTAATTTTATATCTTATTTGAATAAGAATAATTAAAAGTTTAAAGTATTTTAAATTATTTGTAATGTGTATGGTTTGAATAGCGTATTTGAACTTCGTTTCTACCATAAAATATATAAAACTTCCTCTTTTGTTGTACTGTGACCACACTTTATTGCATTTTGTTGTTGCTTGTTGTTTATTTTTTATTGTTGTTGTTGTTGCTGTTGTTTGCTGTTTGTTGTCGTTACGTGCTGTTGCATTTTTTATGGAAATTTAGAGCCTGTTTTCTTGCTATTGTTACACTTTGCGCGCACTTTAATTAAATATTTATTTCAATCATTTTGGGCAAAATGGAAACTGCGTTCAGGTAATAACAACAAAATCACAACTGAAGCTTAAGTGAGTGGCGTAGAGGGAGAGAGGGAGAGAGAGAGAGAGCAGAAGATTGAGAGAGAGAGAGAGAGAGAAAGAGATTGCACTAACATTTGTCATTACACATTAATAGCGCATCATTAATCTTTTCGTGAGCTGTTGGCCAAATGAATGCTGCTACCAAGGGCCAAGTCCCGTTAATTAATGTATGCCATTTAGCCGGAAAATTGCAGGGGTGCACACACACACACACACACACACACATGCCCATCATAATGAGCGCCAATTTAGTGAGTGTGTGTGAGTGTGTCGTTGTCGCCACCGCAAACAAGCAAAGGCCAAAGCCACAGGACTCTGCCCCGCCCCCAATACTTTCAACTGCCCCCTGCCCACCCATCGGCTATATCGTCTCTCTTACTCTCAGTTGCGCTATCTCGCTCACTCTGTCAAGCAGGTATGCTTGATTAATGCTTTATAACAGGACAAACACACACACACTACACACACACACGAGCACTGGCAAACATAACACGGATGTCGCCTGTCTGAATGCTATGCCCGCAGCTGCCCTGGTTGCCCTTTACCCCCTACCCCGAATCACCGCTGAACACCCTTGAACCCCCGGGATCCTTACTATTTAACATTAATTTAGTGGAATGCTGCAAAGGACTACGAAAGCTTTTCAGCATCGTCGTCGACACATGTTAATCCTGTCGTTCTCGCTACCACAACCACTCATATTCGCATTCACATTCGCATTCACATTCACATTCATTTGAGCTCATTCCAGGCAAAGTGTTGTATAATCGGGTTGTCGCCTGAACCGCTTGAGCAGACAGAGCACAATTTGAATCATTCAAATGTTTAAGATATTGTTGTTAACACAAAGTCACAAATTTACCAAACAACTCATGTAAAATTCCGACATAAACTTGCTTTAATTGCATCGAATGATGAAGTGAAGACTGCAGGACTTCAATATACCCTATTTTAATAATAGTTCAATATAAAAAGTTGATTATATATATATAGTATTTAGTTTTGCTTAGAAACTTACCTAAAACATATATTTATGTGTTACAAACTTGTGCACATAATCAATAAACTCTTACTTTTGTTTGGCATTTAAATTTCCTACCATATGACAGCTTATGTCATTTCTTAATATTCCAAAATTTCGGACGTATTTAAAGTAAATTTATTATTAAATTTTTACAGCCAAATAATACTCATCCCTTCCCATCCATATGTGCGATAGAAAGGCTCCGATTCAAGCAACTCCGGCGCGTTGTTTACGATGTTGTCCGGCGCCTTGCTGCGAACCGTGTATCTCCTACTGCATATTTGATCTGGAGAGCGCAGTGTTTGGTAAGAAATGGGCAGAAGTTTCAATTTATTAGAGGCTTTAGTTTATTTAATCCGATACTTTTATCTTGATTTGTCTTAAATAAGTGTTTTTCTGGCTAATCTTTAGTTATGCATTCTTCAATCTTTTTTCTTGAAATTTATTTTCTATAATTTTCTTTCCAAACTTTATTTGATATTTATTTTATTATTTCTTAACTTTTAATCGATTTTAATTCATTCTTTATTATAAATTCTTTATTATTTGGGACATTTTATATTGTTCACTAAATTCTTCAATTATATTTAGTTCTATAATAATGGTTCCCCTCTTTAATCCTTTATTTAATAGACACTCGTCACATTTATCAGCGCGCTTGTCGCGAACTCTTGGCCAGCTATAACAAGACTCTGCCGGAATCGATCCTGCTGCAATGTGGTCCCATGGAGACGCCTGAGATGGCTGAACTAATATGCCGCAAGTGTAAGTTACCTGTGGTTTGGGAACAGTTTCTGACGCAGCTGAACGAATACACTTGTGAGCTGATTGCCAATCCACCGCTGATGGAGGGCGTCGAGCGATTGGTCAGACATTTGCATTGTAACTGCATCGGTTTGGCGCTGATCACGTCCAGCAAGCGATCGATGTTCTGTCAAAAGATTCGCGGCTATGAGGAATTTTTCAAACTCTTTAGCCAGGTGCTCTGTGCCGATGAATACAATCAACCGAAACCTGCACCGGATTGCTATTTGCTGGCCATGGATCTGTTCTGCGAACGACCTCCGGCAGAATGTTGTCTGGCCTTCGATGGCACCACGAAGGGTGTTCAGGCGGCCAGAGATGCCCATCTACAGGTCATTATGCTGCCCGATCCTGAATTACCCTGTTGCTGGTCTGAATTGGCCACACAACGTCTGGAGACTCTTAAGGATTTCCAGCCCTCAGACTTTGGCATGCCATATCTTGAGCCCCTGCCCGAACCCTCTCCTCAGCCCTCTCCACAAGGCAGTGAGACTGACAAAGCTTCTGTGATCTTGTCTCTGGTAGAAGAAATAAGGGGCAGCACTCAAGCCAAAGAGGAGCCGCCAGCAGCTGAAGAGCCAGCGGAAGCTGAATAGATTTTGTACATTGATTTCCAAAAATTTGTATAAAATAACATTAATAATTAAATTTATAAATATAATATATTCCATTAAATATTTAAAAATATATATTAATTGTTAAAAATTGTTAAAAAATCTTTAAAATTACAAATTTATAATCTAGAAAAAAATATAAATAATTAAAACTAAAGCAAATCAATGTTAAGTAACTTATTTAACAACATCAAGAAAACTTTAGCCAAACATTTTCTAAGGCAGTTCTATGATGACAGTTTTCAATTTCCTTGGGTTTAGGCCAAATCTTCATTATGAACAGGATAAGTTGAACAATAAATCAGACTGGAGTGCTACATGTAATCGGCTATCTAACTGTCTGCCAGTTGTGTAGGTTTGTCTTGTTGGCAATTGAATTATGCAGCATACGAGTATTACGCATACGCCGTGTGTGGCTGGCCGAATGCAAAGATGTCGTTCGTTTGCTGCAGCTGTCGGCGTCAACTTGCCACAACTTTAGCCAAGTTATAATTGCTTAATGTTTTATCCAGACTACCACTTTCTTTCCCATTCCTACAGTTTGCTTCAACTCCAATCTCTGTCTCTGTCTCTGCCCGGGCCTCATAAAAGTTAAGTGAATAAACCTTTTAACTCTTTAGAGTCTACTTATTGCAATAACTTTGCTTTTTATTTTATAAGCATTTTGATATTTTTCTTTTGCTTTGTTCCCTTCCACTTCCGTTTTGCCTAATGAACGCACGCCACAGGAAACACTCAAGGACAACAAGAACCAAAAAGGAAATAAAAGAAAAATTTCTAAAACAACAACAAAGAAAAGTAAGTTGAGTGCATTGTAATAATTACAGGCGGCAACAACAACAACTCAAAGTTTTTTATAAATTTAATATTATTAATTTTTTATGTATATCTCAATTTAGTTAAAATTTCAACTTTATTCAATTGGGTGCAATTTTTAAAAAAAACTAATTTGTTTAATGCCTTAAAAACTAAACTAAAATTCAGTGTTAAATTTAAATAATTTAAATATAAAGCAACAGAAATTAATGTCAAAGCAAGTTAGCATACAAAAATGTTACAATAAATTATAATTTTTGGATATATTTTGTTAAAATTATATGAGGACCGAAGATGCCAGAGGCAAATTCAAAGTGCTTCCACAAGGTGTCGCATGTCATCTTCGACAATGATGGAACTCTAATGGGTAAAGTGAGAAAAGTGTTGGGACCACAAATAAATATTGTTAAATGATCTTTTCAGATTCCGAAACCATCTATACGAAGGCAGCGCAGGCTGTGCTTTCTAAATTTGAGCAGGAGTTTAATTATGAACTCAAACTTCGTGCCATGGGAAGACCATCGACTGCTTTGGCCACAATTTTAGTCGATCATTTTGATCTGCCCATTAATGAAGATGAGTTTCTGCTTCAGTATGAAGCCGAGGCAAATCGATTGTTGGCTAATGTGCCTCTGATGCCTGGTGTGGATACCCTGGTGCGGCATTTCTATGATCAGCATATACCCATGGCCATAGCTACGTCATCGTTTCAGCATGCATTTCGCATTAAGTCACGTCCTCATTGTGATCTGATTTCAACCTTCCATCACGTCGTATGCGGAAATGATCGGGAGCTGAAACAGGGGAAACCCGCTCCAGACATCTTTCTGTTAGCCGCATCGCGATTCAATCCAAAACCTCCTCCACATTGTTGTTTGGTCTTTGAGGATTCCCCCTCTGGTCTGCAGGCGGGCTTGGCAGCGGGTATGCAAGTGGTCATGATACCCGATCCTCGTATACCCGTAGAGAAGACCAAGGGAGCTACACTCGTCCTACGCTCTATGGAAGAATTTCAGCCGGAGCTCTTTGGTCTGCCCTACATCGATTATACTCCAAAATTCACTTTCGGTTAATCTATTACAATTTTAAAAATTATTTGTGGAAATTTAATTAGGACAAAATTTTTAGGGTTGAATATTAAAATTTGTAATTATTAAAATACAAAAATATTTTTATTAAAATTATATTAATTTTATAACTTTGGATATATTATATTTGTATGTTTTTGTAAACTAACCGAACGTGAATTTTGGACAGTAATCGTAGGGCGGCAGTCCGAAGAGTTCTGGTTCAAAATCCTCCAAGGAGCGCAGCACGAGGGTAGCTCCCTTGGTCTGCTCTTCGGGCACACGAGGATCGGGTATCATGACCACTTGCATACCCGCTGCCAAGCCCGCCTTCAAACCAATCGGTGAATCCTCAAAGACTAGACAACAGCTGGGCGGTGGCTTTGGCTTGAATCGGGAGGCAGCTAAGAGAAAGATATCCGGAGCTGGTTTGCCGAATGCAAGTTGAGGATCATCACCACAGACAATGTGACGAAAGGCTGGTAATAATTTGCAATGTGGTCCTGCCTTAAGACTAAAAATTTTGCGTGTTGCAGATGTGGCAATTGCCATGGGCACTCGATGGTGATGCAAATGAAGCAGCAAATTCTTTACACCAGGCATAAGAGAAACATTTCTCATCATACGGTGTATCTCAAGATTAAACACTTCCTCAAACTGATCGGCAGCAATGGGAAGTTTAAGTTGCTCAACCAAGAGTTTGGCGGATAAATTTCCAGGCAATCCCATGCATTGCACTTTCAGGTCATAGCTGTACTTCTTTCCATAGGGTTTAAGTATGTTATCTACTGCCTGCTGATACTGCTCTTCCGTATCTAAAAAGATTTTAGCCATTACTATAATAAAGTCTCTTAAGAGTCTGTTGTGACTTACTCATTAGTGTGCCATCATTGTCAAATAAGCAATGCGTCACTTTGCGTATTTCGTTGTTTGGCGCCATCTATGGTTAGTTTTCTTTGTCTACAACATCTTCTGAAGTTTAGAAAGACCTGTCAAAAGTTTTGATTATTCGATTATAATAATTTAGGCAACTGAGTTTATGTTTTTTCGATATATTTCTTACACTTTCGGAAAGAAAACGAATTATTTTTTAAGATTTTTTCATTAAGTTTTATTTAATACATTTGTTAGTTGTTAAATATTATTTATCTCAAATTTCTATTTACAATTCATGTTTCTAAAATTCTTTTATAAAACCTAACGATTTTATTTCTGTTATACTTAAATTTTCACTTGCTTTGCTTTGTAAATTGTGCGTTACAGATTACTTTTGCTTTCATCTTTTTGAACCTTCAAGTGCTTCATTATATGCATTGCTGGATTTCTATAGTAACTGTTCCATTCATATATCATCATACTGCAATTAAAAGCAGTTTTCTCAAGTTCTGGGAACTTGCTGGCTGTTGAAAGATCACGTTAATTTGATTATGCATGACTTGGATGGGGAAATGGAGGAAAATGTTGAAAAGAAAATGCTTCACATGCATTTTAATTAAACTATTTTCGACTTTTGCGACGTGCAATTTAAAATACTTTCAAAAACTTCCTTTTGCCAGGCTGTTGCCATGCTGTGGGTGTGCCACAAGCGGCATGGGGCACAATTGCAGTGAAAAAGGTGCTTGCTGCAGCTGTCAATTTAGCGGCGTCTCCGGGAAAAGCTGACGTTTTTCTTCCTTTTGCTTAGCCTAATGCCACGTTTTCCCCACTGACAGCGAGTGCGAGTTGTGTTCGGGTTTTCCGGAAAATGGAGTTTGGGGTCTCAGTTTGGCAGCCCAGAGCTTTGCTGCATGTTGTTACAAAGTTGCGTAATTGATTAAGCAGTTGGCAACCGTGCCACAAGACGGCTGTGTGCCACCGACAAACTTCTTTACAGCAAACGTGGCACGTGTTGCACGTTGTGACAGTCCGCTTTGAATGTGGATTTAGCATTTTATCATTCCCAGCAGAGCACACGTTTATCACTTAATGGAGTTCTATATTTTGCTAAAACTAATATCAGTTATATGCTAAGGTCTTAGCGCTTCTATGAGTCCAGTACTTTTCACAATTCTGTTGCGTTAAATTCTTCTTAACTAAACAATAGATTTTGGGACAACTTTTAAGAATTGCTTAACAATTTGTTGCATTTTAATATGCTTAAAACTTATCCTATATACCTTTTACTTTATAAGTTGGTATTGAATAGTGAAAACTAATTAAAATGTAAACTATAAAATTACATAATATTTAGATATTTCGATTGCTAGTATGAAAATACTTTTTAAAATAATTATTTACCTTTATTAATATTTTAATTCACATTTATTGCTTGTTATTTTTGGCGTTAATTGAGCTGGAAAACCGCAGGCCAAAAACAAATGTGCAGAAACTCAGATAAAAGTGGGCAAATTGAGAACATGGTAGATGGCAAATACTGGCCAATAAAATGGCTTTAATTAATCGGAAGTGCGGCGTCAGCTGTTGCCACAAAAGCTGTTGGCACAATTTGTTGGAGAGACATAGGCATTATTTTGGCCATTTGAATGCAGCGACGAATTGTGCGCATAAATTATGCATAGCCAACCATTTTGGGCCCAAAAGCATTTATGGCTACGTTTCCTTTTTTTTTGTTTTGGCCGCAAACCAACAGAAGTGGCAAAGGGGGGAGTGGAAGGGAGTTGTAACGGCCGACTGGGCAGCAACAATATGTTGTAAACGTTTAATTTGAACGCGTCTCTAATCGCTGTCCGGCCAACGTGCAGCTTGTGGCAACCAACACGGCCATCCACTGCCCCCCTCCCTTGCCACCCACAGCTTTTGGCCAAACTCAACCTGTTCGCTTGTAATTGCGTTCATTGAATTGTTAACTGGATTCGTTGTCTACGGCCAGCCGCTTGGCCGCAAACCGCAACTTGCAACAGCAGCAACAGCGGCAGCAGTCGGCGGGAAAACGGCTAAAAGCCGTTGTTATCCTTGTGGTTTGTTGCGGCTCTCTACTGTGCATCTGTCTGTCTGTCCATCTCTCGCTCTCTCTCTCACTCCCTCTCTCCCACTCTCTCAGTTTCTCTCTGCTTGTGTGTCCCTTGAGTTGATTTGGTTTGGTTTTCCTGCAGGCCACGACGCATTTGGGATTTGGCTTCATTCTGCTGCCCCCTTGCACCCCTTGCCTCTCCCTCATACCCACAAAAAATCCCGGTCAATGCACATCATCAAACTTTTGGCTCGCTGCTTTTGGCATTTATTGGTATTGTTCCAATGTTCCAATTAAAGTTCGACTATCCCCATAAAATATGCAAACACGTAAAAGTTCCTCATTCGTTTCGTTTCGATTCGATTTCTGGCTGCCACAGGACATTAATGCTTAACGGTCAATGAGTTCGACTGCAGCAGCCGGAAAAGCAGATAACTTGGCCAAGTCATTCGATGAAACACTGCCAATAAAAGGTAATAAAACGAGATATTACTGCTGGCCAGACATTTCTCTTGGCCAAAATGAACCACTGTGCAGTGCTTAGCCTAGTTGAGAGTAGTTCTTGGAGATGCACAAGTTTTTGTTACTTTAGAAAGATAGATGGAATATCTTGTAGCTTGCTAAGTAGTTCTGGGTTCATGAAACTTGTGTAATAAATCTCAAGGGATCGTCTTATACAAATAGAGTGTCTTTAATCTAATCAAGAAAGATAGATTATTTTGTTAGCAGATGTTCGGCTGATCTTTTTATTATATGTATATAACCGAATTGGATGAAATCTAATTGAATTGCTTGACTTTCTTTAATCAAATAACATAATTTGCTTACTTTGTATAATAATAAATTTCTTATATTTAAGTGTTATCTACCGAAATTCCAAGGAATATCTTCTTATACTTGCAAATTTTAATTACATTTAATTTTAAATGACATGATTCTATTAAACATTTAGTTTCTTTTATATGAAACTTCATTTTCTAACTGAAAGCAAAACATTTCTTTTCAAATATTTTCTTCAATAGACATTTTCCACATTCCTTTAACTTGCTCCCTTTTTCATAAACAGCACATTCGTAGTTCCATTTATAGACATGGCCAAAAATAAACCCCGTCTTGGCCTTGAGCAACTGAAACACATGACCAACTCGGAGAGTGAGTGTGTGTGTGTGAGTACTTTTTGCACTCAATAAATATTGTCTGACCGCAAACTATCTATCGCTCATCGAGGTCTCAAATGTCAGACAGACTGGCAGTCAGACATTCATGTCGAGGCATCACATATGAGTATTGAGAGTAGTTTTCAGGAGGAAGGTTATTGGGACTTCAACCCAGAGGCACAGTTGAGCGATTTCCCAACGGTGGCAGATTCTGGGCAACAAAAAAATAAAGAAGAAAAGAACTGCAACCGAACCGGCAACAAAGTACAAAAAGCATCGCACAAAGTCCAATTTGTTTGTAATGGCATTTACTTTGTTTACAAAATAAATTTTGTATGCATAGCGAGTGGTTGAGTCCCTTTCAAACTTGCACCAGAGAAGGACTAGACTGAGGACTCGCCGAGTGGAGAGTCTCACAATGTCTCTTGGCATGTGTATCGCTGGCAAGTCATGCACTGTCGCGGTAAGACAGACAGATAGACAGAGAGAGAGAGAGGACGAGAGAGAGCTAGAGTATGTCTGAGAGATGAATGTATATAGAGAAATTCTAAAATCGCTGTACCATAAAATTTCCCCATTGGGCGCTTTGGGTTTCTCTGTTATGGCACTCTAGACAAGGACGATTCTCTTGCCTTTTCGCTGTTTAATTTTACAATTGTCCTTTTCGATAGTAATAACAAGAGAAAGACATAGAGACAGAAACAGAAAGAGAGAGAGATAGTTATACTGAAAGTTATCTATGCCGGTCAGCACTGTTGCGGTTTCTGATTTATGTTTGTTTATGTTGTTCAACATTTGTTTTATTTACCGCACAACAAAAATTGAGAGAAAACCATAAAAAACAGAAGTAAACAGTGCGGCAGACTCCAATGCAATGTGTTGCACTAAAAATACCCTGTTAACAAGTTGATAGCAGACATTGCAATCCAACATCTTGCAGCTATGACAGCTAGATGGCGCCAGCGAAATCTTGAAAGGTTTCTATGTAAATGTTGCACAAATCGAGATACTAGTTAAAGACACAATAAATAAATTTTTACAATTTTTTACAACTTTCACAAAGTTGTAAACTCCCGCTAATTTATATATTTGCAATAGGAAACAGGGTATTAAGACAGCAAGACAAGCTCGTAAGCCGCTTATGGACAATAGCTGAAAATACTACCTGAGTAAAAAATATTACTTCCGTTCACTTACAATCTGCCAAAGTTATGCATGGTCAATTTAAAGGAAATTTAAGTTTTAAATAACATAAATATACATAAATGTGTCTATTATACATTTCGTTTATTAAAACAACGTTGTATCTTAATAAAATCTCCCCAATAACTAAAGAGCTATATCATATGCAAACCGAAAAGGTTGTACAGTTTAAGCCTAAAATCAATTTCACTATAACTAATTGATTGACAAGCTAAATTTTCTTTAATTTCTGCTCTACTTAAGAAATAAACAAATATTTTTGTTAGTTTTAGTTGGACTTTAAAACATGTTGAAACTACAGCTTTACGTGTAAGTTTCATATTTAAAAGATATATAGTTTAAAGTGAGAAACTCACAGATATATTTCCAGTTTTTTAGCAACTGTGCTGCTGTTTTTCGTTACTCAAGTCACGACATTTGCTGTTTCTAAGGGACCCTGTCCGAGTAACATCACATCCATTGGTCAGTTCGACATTAAACGATATTTGGGTAAATGGTATACATATTCCACATACCCAAACCTCTCGAAACATTACGCCCGATGCAAATCCATTGAGTTTATAGAGAAAAATTCAAATTATTTTATTAAAATAAAGGAAGTCACCAAAAAGTAAGTTAATTTCATTAATCGTATAATTTTATAATGAATGTACTCATTTGTTTCTCCGTAGAACCCATAAACTCATAGTCAAACAACATAGAATAACCGAAGTAGATGCTACAGTTGGAAAATTTACTGTTAAAACTGACAACAAAGGTTTGTATATAAACACTCTTAAATTGTTTGAAACTAAACTTTATACTTTTATTTAGTTATGTATAATGGCATGGAGATTTATATTTTGGACACTGATTATGATAACTATGCAATTCAATACTTGTGCTTCGATTCAAATGCCATTTTCAACTTTCGTAAGTCTCTAGACCTTTGCTGAGCTGAAACTTAAGTATTTATTAAAATTTCAGAATCAACTGTCATCAATACACGCAAACGACTACCATCTGCCGATACTATAGCCGAAGCCCAAAAGAAAGCCCAATTATATGGTATAAAGACGGATATTATGATCAAGGCATCACAGAATGAGTGCCCGCCAGATGCTAAATAATCTTGTGATAGAAAACTAGACATGATTAGTTTAAAACTGGTTTCAAAAATTTATAAAAACTATGTTATTCATGAACTATTCGACAATTTTATTAATATTTCGAGGTTTA
This sequence comes from Drosophila tripunctata, assembly GCA_035047385.1. Taxonomy (NCBI): domain Eukaryota; kingdom Metazoa; phylum Arthropoda; class Insecta; order Diptera; family Drosophilidae; genus Drosophila; species Drosophila tripunctata. The sequence continues at coordinate 641,356 of JAWNPS010000225.1, forward strand.
GAGTTAACTACATTTGAAGTTAGTATTTGTTTGAAATTTTAGTTGTATATACAAAGTGTAATAATATTTACAAGACAAATCAAGTTTAAGCAATAGTCGTTTAGAGTCGAAGGTTAGTTTGCATTTCAATTAGAAGTTGGAAAAATTGGCTGAGAGAAGCGTCTTGGGCATTCACTTGGGCGTCAACTTAGTTTGCTGCCACTTCAGGGCAACTGTTCTGCAGTGTTTTGATCAATAGAGCACGGGAAACTTTATTATCATCGAGAATCTGATGGGCAACATCGATGGTCGACTGGCTTGGTACGCGTTCACGAGTTAATATCCAGGCAGTGGCTGTTTAAATGGTAAATGTAAATTGGTAGCGATTGTGATTATCATGTTTAACAATGTCTCCCTAGTTGGCCATAATGCAATTAATTATGCACTTGCATTAATTATGCCAAATGGAATAACTGATTCTGTCGTTCTACACGCCAAATTAGCCAGGTCAATACCAAAGACAATTCGAGGTGTGATTTCCGCATACTTACTTAAATGGGTCGCACCTAAAACTTCTGTACAGCTATAGACAACGGCATATGATTCATAATCGGTTCCCAGTACCAGATAGTTGGGATTGCTCTGATCTTCTGTACATCGATAAAGATAAGATAGTTAAAGCTAAATACATAAAGATATTACGATAGTTATTTTATACTTACGCTGTGAGTTAAATGCCACGGCCAACTTGGCGGGTGCAATGACCTTTGCAGTGCCCGTTACATTTTTGACCTGATTAGTTCTACATATTTCAAATAGAATTTTCGGTATTATAAGTTAACAGTAACTTAACAGTATTTAACTACTTACATCCTACTGATACCCGCATTCAGCACAGACACTGTGCTATTGTCTGCAATTTCATATTTGGCGTAAATGCACTTCTGGCCCAACTCAAAGGCAAATGGATACTTCGAGTACTCATACCAGATGCCCATATACTACAAAAATATACAGAAACAAATAATTAATTAATTGTGTTTTAAATGAATCATTTCAAGTCAAAACTTTACACTCAAAGTTAGTGACTAAGTTAAGATTTAGGAGGTTTAACATGCACAACATCGTGAGAGTTAAAGGTCAGCTGTTATGATTGCTTTTAAAATTTAAGGTGTATAATTAAATTGGAAATAAAAAAGTGTTCCACAACTATTTTTCCATATCTTGACAGTAAAACTAGCACCGTTACAAACTTATAAACAAGTTAGTCATTTTAACTTATCTATAAGATTGTGTGTTTGTTGTTCGGAATTTTGGAACATTTCGTTGGAAGCCATCTAAATTTGATCAAATATTTATCAGTTGGCTTATCTTGAAACTTGTTTATATGATTCATAGTGCCATCTGTTAGCAGTTGTTTTGATTCAACTAATCTTCAAATTAATTAACAAATAGTTTGACTTATCTATTGCATAATTAATTAAAATGAGAATTTCGATAGTGTAGAGCAGAACAGAACTCAAGTAGCTGTGGAGTGCATGATGGTTTTGTTAAGGAACATTCCAGATTGAAGTACACTTACCGCTTCCAAATCGAAAGTGTCCATTACTTTAACTTCTGGACATTTCCCGAAACTAGGCACTTGAGCCAAGACACCATTTAAAGCCACAAATGAGAGTAGCAGAATTGAAGTGCTGTCAAGAGATTTGAAAACCAATTTAGCACATACCGGCAAAACATGTAAAGTGACAACTATAAATTTACCTGATTGATTGACGCATGGCTGCTCGAAGTACAACGCTGATTACTTGATATATGTATTTATATAGTATATAGTTATATGTAATATAAGTAACGTTACTACAGCTCGTAGAATACTTTGTCTGTTCGGTCTTTTGGAACAACTGAAATTCTAGCGGCTGCAGTTCATCATTTATAGAATCATCTGTTAAAGCTTTTCAATTCTTCGCTTTTTTTTGCAAAACAAAAAAAGCTTTTTAGATTGCGCCGACGCTGCTTTATTGTTGATACTGTAAACATATGAAAAGTGAAAAGCGTGCGCGATCTGAGCACTAGGAACAAAAGCTAACCTTATTAAAAATCGGGGGTAAAAGGGGTAAGTTGGTGTGGAGTGTCTGTCAATGTTGTCATAGCACTCATTACACTCATTCGCATAACGCATAACGCTTAAATAAAGAAAAAATATAACATTGTAACAATATACAATAGTTTTAATAAACATTTGATATTATTTTTCTTATCGTCCGCTGTTTATCAATTAATTAAAGCATTATATAACATTGTAATATCATACAATAGTTTTAATAAATATTTGTTATTAGTTATATGTCTTAGCTAAAACAAAGTTTTCTTCAGAAATAGAGTTATATTATCTAGGCACGTTTTGGCACATTCTAATAAATATTATTTGACTTTTTACAACGAATTTTCATTAGTTAGTAGAAAACTTAATTGGATATTGATAAAAAAAAAAAAAACAAATCAAGAAAAGCAAGAAAGTTTCAGTGTGCATAATTTAATAGTCGACTTAGGGAAAACAATTTCTGTGACGTTATCAGTTAAAATACTTCAGTGTAAGAATTTTGTGTAATAATATTTTTTATCAGATAAAAGAGGTTAATGAACCAACAGAAACTACGCTTTGAATTTGTTACGAAAGGGAGAAATATTTTAAGTATTTTGAAAGTGTTATAGAAGTGGTGTAGAATATAAAAAAAGAGATTTATTTATTTTAAAAGTCAAAAGTTGTTGTATAAACTCATAATAATAATGGTTTAAAGTGAAACTGTGTTCAAACTATTTTATATAACAAATTTATATTTAATGTTCCATTAAAATTTTTTAAGAAGTGCATTTTTAATTCTACCAGCACATTTTCTTAAACAATAAATAAATTAAAATTATTAAACAATTTTTGTATTTGCTGTTTAATTACGTTAGTTCTCTTTAAGTGTAAAGAATTGAATTGCACTCAAATCAACGTATCACTTACCATCCACATGCTTGTTCGCAGCGCAAAGCTTTTGCTTGTATGTGGAATGTATTTGTAGCGCCATCTGTGGGCATGCGTGCGCTGGCGCCATCTGTGTAGTGCTTTATGCGCTCACAGCAACTGCCATCACAAGTGAGTTGAAGTTCTTTATGAAGCAGCTTAGCGGTCCATCTTGGCTATTATTTATTAAAATTACACACACAGTCCTGCATATCCACATACAGAGTCACACAGTGAGAGTCATAAATGCCTGCACTCACACACAAGCAGAAAATTGTTGTATTGCGGTTATTTAAAATAAAAAATTACATTTGCGTATGATTAAATTAATTAAATGTAAGCCACAAATTGAGTTAAATGTGCAAAAATGCGCCAATGCCAAAGGACGAAACCGAAAGAGTCTCTAAAAGGCCTTCGCATATGCCGGTAAAAAGGCACCTGGCTTGTAAATATGTATATTTATTTAAGAGGGTCACTTAAGAAGTTTTGCTAAATTACTTTAAGTACGTCAGTAGTCAGTGGAAGCTATTAACTGTGCTTTAGCCCAAAAGAAAGTTTATTATACTATCAGAAAATATAACAATTTGAAGACAAGTTAGCAAATATATTTATAGTAAATAAATAGTTAATAATTTTATATCTTTTAATCTTTAATAAGCTTAGTTCTAAACAAATGTTATATTATTTAATTGATTACCAAATTTAGTTTGCATTAGTTTTTGCTTCAAACATTTAAAGCACCCCTCGCTTATTTAAATGCATGCATTTGTATTTGGGTCTGAATGACCTGCCAACTATTTTCGTATGGGGATTTATGGCAGTCCAGCGACTGAACCAATGCGACAAATGAAAGGATCTATGGAATGGGTTTTTTGGGGATTGCTTGTAATGGAGAATGAGGGAGGGATGTGGGATATGGGATATAAGTTGGTTGAACTGATGGATGTATAAATGGATGGTTGGCTTGGCTTGCCTTGGATTTGTTGCGCATGCAGCGTGTAGTAATTAAATTTAAAATATGTACACATGGCCAAATGTTTGAGTTTGGGTTTGAAACAGGTGCATTGTGACGTCAGCAGAAGGACAAAGGAAGGATAGGCAGAGGGTGTGGGAATAATTTTATCAAAGGCAACTGAGACGGCTATGAAACCGATGCCATAAGCCGACCAACTGGACGGCCGTCGAATGCGGCTTTAGTGCACTATAAACACACACACACTCACACGCACACACATACACTTACAAACATACACTCACACATATTCATGGATGCATTAAATACACTCACTCGGAAACTCGCACACACAATTCAATCATTTTGCCTTTTAAGTGTATTTTGCGGTTACGTGCATTTTGTCTCATGTAATTTGATTTAACTGACCATCTCTCTCTCTCACTCACTCTTTTAAACTGACCGACTTACAGATACCCTCTATTTGTTCTTCAATTCCAAATGGCAAAGCTTACCGCGTCTCTTTCTAGATTTAAATACCGCTTAAAGCTCTTTGTTCCCACTAACTGATCATCGCGGCGCCTAAATGGTAATAAATTATACAATTTAACAGCTGCAAATGCTCTTTTAACTATTTATACGTGGTATTGCATAAAATATTAAAGGAAATCAGTTTCCTGTGGCCACTTAATTGAGTGCATGCCGCTTTTGAAAATTTGTTAATCAATTGAATTAAATTTTATTATTGTTATTATTTGCTGCTGCCCCTGCAGAGCCTCTGTGCAATCAAAAGCTGACACGGACAAAGGACTCAGCTCAAGGATTTAATCAAATGACCAACTAGACTACCACAAAAACATTGGCTACAAAGCAGTCAGTACTCGGTGCACGATGATGACCTTTAACCCAATTCTAGGCTAAAGCGAATGCAGTGCCTGAGAATGACACAACATGACGCAATTTGGCATTAAAAAACACACAACACACACACACACACACACACACACACACACACACACACACACACACACACACACACACACACACACACACACACACACACACACACACACACACACACACACACACACACACACTCTAGAGAAAAGATAAATACACACTAGCTAGACACTTTGATTCCTATAAAGTTCCTTTGTTTCTAGTATGCCTGGTGACAAGTGTTTTTCAAGGATTTACACCTCAGACATTGTAAGCTAACTAAAATGGGACTAAGAATATTTTATTAATAGTCCGAGTTAGCAGTCATTTTAGATTGCAAGCCATATATTTTTGTGCAACATTCCATCCAGGATTTGTGATCATATATGAGTCTTTTTTGAGTATTCTATCTGATAAAAATGATCATAATTGAGCTCATTTTCTGATCGAAATTTACTCAGTTGTCAAAAGAAATTGCTACCCTAGCCGCGACTTTTCTTGGGAAGTCACTGTCAACTAATATTTGAGGTTTATTTTATGATCAATAAGCGATTACTATGCATTTTGTTGGTGTATTAAAAAATAGATCACATTTAAGGCAAAGTCGGGGCAAATGAATCAGTTTTTGATCGCCAAAGCGACTATAAAATTTTGTTGCCTTTTTTTTTTTAGAAATATTACTTAATTTCTTAAACAATCTACACAAACTGAAATGAAGTGTTTGACTTGCAAAAACCTGTTTTAGGTGCTCAACTAGTACTTGAACTAAGTAACAAGCAAATACAAATACAAATACTTGGTAATGCCCAGGGTGTAATGTTAACTAAACACAAAAGTGATTTATTTTATGTTTTTTTTTTCGCCTTGAAGTGTGTGTGTGTGAAAAAGTGAATGCTTATTGATGCTGCAAATAAAACATAATTTATTTAGCAGTTTGTTGCTGCTGTTGTTGTTGTTGCTGCTGTGGACTTTGGCACCAGTTGTTACGTTCAGCTTTGAAACGAGGCAGACAACAAAGACTGAAGCAGAACCTGAAAGTATTTTGATTTGTGCAATAAGTATTGTCGTTTTGGCTGCCAGTGTCGGCAATTTCTTAAATTTTTTATAGCGCATAACCTGTCTGCCACACATGCGCTTGCCACGCCCCTCCCTCTGTGTGGGGAGGATTCCCTGCAGCGCGAACTTAGCGCCCGTTGTTTGTTGTTTGTCGTAAGGCTCAAAGTTAGAGCCAAAATGAAGGCGAAGACAACTGGGAAGACGAAGATTAAGACGAGGTGAAAGACGAAGACGAAGACGAAGACGACGTTGTCGCTATCGTTGGCTACGCTTATTGCATTATGCCATCGAGTGCCAAGTCAGTCAGCGTGCGTGCACAGATAGAAGGCACTGTGGGAGTAGTGGGCGAGGGGCATAGAGAGGCGCCGCAGTGGTGTTAGAAAGTGGCAGGAAACGGCTCAGGATATATCCTCGCCAAGTGCAGCTGATGCCACTTTTTGGCCCGTGGCAGCTACTAGTATTTGCCTCTCGTTGTTGTTGTTGTTGTTGTTGTTGGTTATGGCGTGCAAAGAGAAGAAAATGTAAACGGAAAAATATAACAAGAATAAAAAAATGTTACAAAATCTGACTACGAATTTGGCATACACTGAAAGTATTTGATACATTTGGCGAATATTTAAATAATTTAAAAATATTATAAGTAAATAAATTACGGCATAAAATTGTATAGTAACTCCTTCAGAACTTAAGCATACTAAAATATGCAATTAAAAAACATGATTATAAATAAAATTACAAATTGGAAAAAAATAAAATTTTCTTTTCTATCATATTATTTTATATTATTATTATATTATTATTATTATTGGCATCCTATTACAATTTATATAATTTATTTGTTAAAAACAAATTGGTTATTGGCTTTTAGTTTATAAAGGGACATTTAATAAAGAATATACATGAGTAAGTAATTTAAGAAGCAACAGAAACTAATGTAAGATATTGTTAGAAAACAAAGCTTTTAGAAAATTCTAATCATCCCCAGAGTTAAAGGCATATAAATATGAGAATTGGCACAGCTTCTGCTACGCAACTTATGTCTCTTTCCACCCCGTCACCCGCTAACATTTCCTGCAGTTTCACTCCCTCCGCCCACACACACACACACAAGATGTTGGCAAGAAATGTTAATACCAAAAACGAACCATTTGCCGCAATGAAAATCGCGTAAATTTCATACTGATTGTAAGTGTCGCCGTTTGCTTGACGTTCCCGTCGAGATGAAGACGTGGCCAAGAATAGCATGGAGAAAGAAAGAGGCGAGGCATGGGTAAAGGGAATGGGAATGGGTAACAGGAGAGCAGCTGCCTGCTTGTTTGCCGTCTGTTTGTCTAGCTTCATGCCCCAAAGCCTCATCTTTCTGCCGTCTGTCGTCTGTCGCCTGCAGATTGTCACCATTGTCACAATTGCAATTTTTACGCTGTCGCCTTTATTTTTTTTGGGCTCTGATTTGCTTGCCATTTTTGCGGCATTTACCATAAGCTAAGAACGAAGGACGAAGGACTAAGGACCATGGCCAAATATGCCCTTCGATTGCATTAATGGCAAAACGCGTCCAGTGCCAGCTGCAAATCTTTCAAATGAGAAAACTTTTACTCTCCAACTCCAGTTCTCGCTTCATCTAATGGCCAACTGAATTTTTCAGCATGTCGTTTAGTTGTCTTCCGGTTTGTTTTTCACACACACACTGGTGTGTAACCAGCTGGAAAGTGATACTAAAATCAGGCATCGATTTGTTTTCATATTGTTTCCAAAAGTCGCGTTTAACTCTTTGTTACATTACAAGTATAAAAGTAAACATGGAGTTGTAAGTTGGTTAGGTATATATAGTATATAGAAGTAGTGATCCGCTCAAGAGACCATTCTAGTTCTGCCAAGACTTGTCTTTACTTTCCTTTTTACCATTGAAAATATATAATCCTGTTGTGACATACGATGATGTGATTAAAAAATAATTTTCGAGAAATATGACAAGAAATGAAAACGTGCACGAGCACGTCTTCGATTTGACAACGAGAAAGAGAGAGAGGGAGTGATAGGAAGAGAAATCGAGAGAGTGGGAGCCTTGGAGGGGAAAGTCAAAGAAAACATTTGTCAGACATTGGGAAGACTGATGGCGCTTTTGATGGCCGAAAATCAAGTTTGTTTTTACGTGCCGCGTGACAGGAACGTGTGGCGCCGCCACCTCCAGCTCCAGCTCCAGCTTCAACACCAACTCCACTGCCACTTGTAATGCCACGGACTGTTTGTGTATGGGAATTTGGCTGTTGGATATCAAAGGTCGCAGCTGCTGCAAATGGCTGGTGCTTTGGCGAAATGAGAATGTTGCCGCTCCCCCCATTCCTCACCTCCTCAATCACCATTGGGTGAAAAACTCGTCGTCGCATTGGCTATGAGAAATCGCTCGTCATTATTGACGCTTGCGAAAATTCGCTAGAATCGCACACATGTCCCCCGACATATCCCCCTTACCCCCTCCAATGCCTTACACACTAACAACTTTGAGTCAGTCTCCCACTCTGAGTGCCATAAATTATGCTACTTTCCGAGTGTTGCCTGCCGCACGAATATAGACATCTGTAGCTGTGAAAAATCGTGCCCCAAAAACTTTGACCCGTCCCATTCCTTCGGCCGTATTCCACTGCCACTAAACTGCTGCCAACTTATTGAAAATCACTTAGACACACATGTGACGCCTGGTCGAAAGCGTTACGTGAGCCTAAAACTGGAACTTCTCCGTCTCCAGACTCCAGAGTCAGACTCCGATAACCCCCCGACTGTTTTGGGTACTTTGTATAATTTATGTTAGGCATTAGAATTTATTTGTTGCCACAGCCCAGCAAACTGGCTAATCTTCTATATACTTATAATTATATGTATGTGAATGGACAAATCTGCTGCTTGACATGGGAATGACAGGCGTGTAAAATACACAAAAAACCAGTCGAAAGCGATCTAAATTCTTTAAGCCAATTATGGATATTAACTGAAGTTACTCTTTTAACTGGTGCTAAAGTGAAAAAAACAAAGTTGCTATAAATCATGTGGATTTAAAAACGTCGCATGCATTAAATTTACAATTCCGTTGAAAAAGATAAGTTTTAAATTTAAATTTTAGTTAATAAAAATATTGAATTGTTTTAAAATAACCTTAAGAATTTATGGTTAATAGCCTGAAGTGTATGCCTAAAATTATTCAGACATTTTTCTGTTTTCAGTTATATAACAAAAAGATAAATATTTATACGCTCTGAAAAAACTGCACAAATAACAGCTTAAATGACATTCTACTTCATCATAATCATATCTCGCTTCTTCAATCCCAAATCCGTTGATATAAGCACCTCAGTAGCACCTCAATTGATGCTTTAAAAAAAGGAAAATGGTTTAAACTCTGCCAAGTAGAGACCCACAGAGATATGAGGCAGGTCAACAGCTGTCGCGGTTGGCTGCACTTGATAAACGAGCCAAAATGTGCATGGGGTGGTGGTGGGAAAACGGGCGAAGCGGTCGAAACGGTTGAAACGGGTTTAAGCCCCTAGGCCATCGAGCAGAGCTACGAAACTAAGCCTAAGCATTGTCAAACTTGGACATTCTAAGGCTGCTAATAGACAGACAGACACCACCAAATAGAGTCCAGCGACGACATATTTGTAATTTATGACCAGTCGCTGAATGTTATCTTCGGAATGGAAATGGCGGATGTGGTTGTGTACAGCTACTACTTCTACTACTATCTACTATCTAGCATCTACAGGGTAACTGTCGGAGTTTTGGAAATCCTGCTAACATTTCACGCACTGCTTTTGTGTTTGTCCCTGGCAGTGTCCTGTCAGAGTCCCTGTCCTTGTCTGTAATTGTTTTCCTAATGGAAGGCACCCCAAACATTGACCGCACTTAAGTTGTCATGCGAGTATGTGTTCTACGAATTTATGAGCCAACATCGAGACCAAGGCTTAGCACTTGGGTATTTGGCATTGAAATTGAGATGTGCTCTTGTGTCTGCGGCAAAAACCATTCATTTACAAGCCTCTAATTGTTGGCCAAAGTATGAGAGTTTCGAAATGTATATTATATAGTTTTTATATTATATTTAAATCAGAAATTTGTCAAAAGATTTTATGTGGAAGCCAAAAAACTCTTTTATATTTCTAATAAGTAGGTAAATAAATAAGAAATGCACTTTGTTTAAAATTCAATCATTTTGTTTTTTTCTTTTAATTTTATCAAATACTTTCATCTATTAGATGATAATAAGATTTGCAATTGATAGTAGCTTCGAAAGCCGATTTCCGTTTTGTTTTGCTTGCCTAAATGATTTCATACTAATCCATTCCTCCTCTCTACTCCGCATAGCACTCTGAATGTTGATTTCTAACTTCTTGATATGATTTCTGTAACTTCAATTGCAAATCCTTTAAACCCTTTGGCCATTAAAGACTAAGCCATTTGGCCAAAAAAGCAAGAAAAACACAAAGTTATGCTAAAAAGGTTTTTGGCCAAATATGCAAACATGAAGCCACAATAGCGTTAGGAAATCCTTTGCCTGGAAGCCAACTCAATTAGTTGCACGCATCCATTAGATATTCCAAGCACAGTCACAGAACGATTGCAAAGCCATAAAATAGCCAAAGGCCGCATTGAAAAGACCAAAAGAAGATTATTATTATACGGTGCAGAGTTTTTGCTTGAAGATTGAGGGAGAGAAGGCGGTATTTTTAGGGGAGAAAAACAAAAACACAAAAATGAGACCAAAGATGTCACGCAGAGGTCTGCCTAAAGGGATTTGCCGTAGCACAGCAGAATACGAGTATGTATAGTATTATATTCCAATAGATGATATTTTGTTATGAATACTAATGTGTATGGGTGTGTGTGAGGAGGAAACTTTTGTAAAAATGGGCCAGAAAACACTTTGCATAACGAACGAATAGTGCAAATACTGTAAAATTTCCAAGACATTCCAGAGAAGCTAAACTATGAAAGTTTTGGAAATTTGTTTAAAACTCTACACTGAAAATACTACTAATAAGTATATTATAATATAATCTAAATACCATAAAAATAAAATGTTGCTTTTTTAATTATTTTTAAAGAAATTAAAGCGAAATTGATTAAGAGAACAACTGACATTTGACAATGGAGCGGAGCATTGTTGATGGGTCACTCAGTCAGCTGCAACTAATGCGTCGCCATCAGATTGAACTACTCCCAGATATAAAACATTCCAAGTAAATATATATGCATTTATCGTATATATAGACATGAAAAGAGATAGCTTTACTTGCTGGCTGTAATATGATCCGCTTTGCGGCACATTTTGTTGAGATGTTCAGGTAAAGATCTGCCCGATAGACTCTTTACACCCAAGGGCTGTAGCTTCTTCAATAGATTGTTAACACACTGATATTGATAACAGACCGAATCGGAATCATAGATTTTATCATCCAAATAGAGTATATCGATGCCTTCGTTCATGATCCGTACATGATAGGGATGCGTGTTGGGAAAGAAGTTCAGTTCGGTGCCCAGTTCCTTGGTTATCAGCGTATTGACGTCATATATTTTGACCAGAAACACAACGATATCGGTGCCACTGTGCAGAGTCTGGCCCGCAGGCAGTACAGTGATCTCCACCACACAACGTTCACAGCAGATCAGCTCAGGTTCATAGGGTTCCAATGCATGAAAGGTCAACAAATTGGCATCGGGCTAAAACATGCGAAATTGGAGATTAGAAAATCTATTTTGATCAAAGTTTACCTTAAAGCGCCAGCGATAGGTATCCAAAAGCTCCTCAGTGCTATAGATCGTGCCATGCCAGCGTGGTGGAATATATACCTCCAAGTCGGCCGATGTCAGCAACATAACGCCATGCTAAAATTTCCGTTTTTACATATCGTTAGTGTAGCTGTACGACTCAAACTCAATACTTACTATATCATGCGGGTATTCATGTAGATTTTCAGCAGTTACCTCTTTGGGTGTTCCATACGCATCTAGAAACATTATGCAATTTGAAAGTCAGAGCAATATTTATACGTATATTTTAAACACAGAAATTTAATTCAATGTAATAACAATTAAAAGTGTCAAAATTTTGACAAGCTTTAAATTGAGGTAGTTATAGCAAAGATAATTCGAATAAAATATTACAGGAAACCAGATTCCAAAAATAAATTGAAAGCATTACAAAATTAAATACTTAAATACTTAAATTTATATTGCAATAAATATTAAATTTTTAGTATTTTTTTTGTAAATTTATTTCAGTACTTTAATTAAATCTTTTGCTGTCAGCTTCCTTTCTGTCGACGCCAGACTTTCTTTTATGATTCCAAAACTAACAACAATATAATGTAGAGTAATGCATTTCTTTTTACCAAATACTCGTACATGGCTATAGCGATAAGTGAGAAAGTGCAAATACACTTACATTTGTAATAGTTGTTGTTTTAGCCATGTTTTTGCCACCTGTTACCTGTTAGATGTTGCCTGTTACCTTTTACCTGTCTGTCTGCACAATAAATGATGTAAATCTGTCTTTGTTGTGAAGTGTCACAGCCGTTGCCATTCGTGTTCTACTTGTTACTGTTGTTGCTGTTGTTCGAGTGCCTTGTTGATCCTTTTTTGCGACTTGTTCACAACTTTGAAAGCACTTGAAAGTTGGGTAAAAAGCGGCAGCTGTTGGGGAAATGGGGAAACCTATTGCAAAGTGAAATGACATTGGCACCACCGCCAACCCACAGTAGCTACAACATTTCCAAATACATACGTAGATGATAAATAGCATTGGAGTTAAACATGGAACATGGGCCATCACCTTTCACCTGGCCTAATGGTATTTAACTGAGATATATATGTTGTATGCCTGGCAGCTGGCAGACCATATCCTTGCAGCTCCTTATGCAAAAAAAAAACAACGACCAAGAGCTAAGCCCAAAAGTAATGAAAATGAGATGAAAATTATTGCACCGTAAATCAGGCGTTTAAGGCATCCAGCTGCGTCCTCTGAGTCTCCAGTTTGGAGTCCTTGCCTGCCCAAGTCCTTGGCTAAACGATTTCAACTGCTTAATTTGGCTTTCATTGCGTTTCTTTTCTTGTTTTATTTTTCCCACTCTCTTTAGATATTAGTCTGGTTTTATTTTTGCATTTTTTTTTTGGGCTTCGGCCTGACATGAATTATTTAACGATCTCCAGCTGTGTTGATGCGATTTCCCAAGGATGCTGCGAAATTAAAGCTATAACAAGCTTAATGCAAACGGCAAACCGCAAAACATAGAAAGAAAGGAGAGTAAAGCCAAAAACTTCATTTATTGCTACAATGCCTGGCAATACAATAAGCTACCCAGTAACACACCCACTTCTCCCCTTTGTATTCCCTTCATTGCTCTATGGCCACAGATAGAGACGCATAGAAACAATGCTTCATGTGAGGCACGGACTTAACTCTTTGTGTACCTCATGTACATCGCCGTTGACTTTCCAATTTCAAGTGAAAAATCCCGCGAATGAACATGTGAGCAACAATGCCATGATAGGTGGGCAAAGGCTAAAAACCATGCCAAAACAATAGCTAAAGCAAAGTGAATAAGATTTATACAAACACATCAAATTGACAACTTTTAAATGCTCTTTAAAAAATATATATACTTTATAAAAGGTAGTAAAATGAAATTTAAATTTCATAAAAGCATCGAAAATCTAGTCAAAATTTAGTTAGAGTTATTTCAATTTAGTTTCTGCACACACAAACTGCATAAAAAATAGCTAATATACTTATTTCTAATACTCTTTATCAGCATCAGTTCATATGTAGCCAAAAAACAACTGACAGAGACTGCTGCAGGGGCGCATTCAAAGCCAGGCGTTTGTTTCCTGTAAATGTGTCTGCAATGGCGAGATGAATTTGTATCTGTATCTGTATCTGTGAAGAGCTGTATAACTGCAACTGTGTGTTAGCTGTATCTGTGTTAGCCTTGGCAGCAGCGTGTGGTGTGCGTATGAAAAATTTGCAATGAAAGCTGCGTTTGTCTAGTGAAAAGGATATCCTAAAACCAAATAAAAAGCATTGTGCTGCATTTGCTGCTCTGTAAAGCGTTTGAAATATTTTTGGCAATCCAAAAAAGCAGATAAACACAGACATAATAAATGGTATGAAGCGCAAAGCTGCCAACTGGCGAGCTGCGAAAATGTTGCAACACATTTGCAACGCGTTGCGTGCAACAAGGACAACAACAAAGATTATTCCAGCCAAAGAGTCGCTACACTTAATCCCTGCAAATTTGTCTAAAAATCCCCCACACTTCACAACCCAACAACAAAAAAAACAAAAAACCTCGCGATGTTCTGTGTCCTTTTGCAAAGACTGATGAATGACATCGACGCTGCTGGTGAAAATTATAAGAGCAATTTGCATTATGTGGGTCGTCTTTCGGATTATACCATACAACGACAACTCAGAAGTCAGGCAGCTGTATTGAGCTGCCTCCATCTCCAACTCGTTACATTTTGAATTAATTTAGTTTTTTTAAGGTTGCCTGATTAGGATTCGTGGCAGCGCAGTAGATAATGAGCTCACAAAATAAAAGTGCTTAGAAGTTGCACTAAATTCAGGGATATAGTTCGAAAACTGTACAAGTATTTAGAATACTGTTAATATACTGTATATAATTATAGGTTTTAGGTTATAGATTATGAAATTTCAACAATAGATAACAAGCTTAAGTCTTAAATATAAACACTTACCCTTCACAAACTGAAAAATCGAGCTTTAATGTATTTTAATGTGCTCTTAAAAAATTTTACCCAAGAGCATGTTATGAAGATTACTTAATTGATAAGGTTTTAGTAGGCTACTAAACACCAAAAGGCTTTATTGAGTTATTTCCATTTAATTGCTGCTGTTTTTATATAATTTTCTAGTCCAAAACTAGTTTAACCCACTTTTCAACACATGTATGACTAATAATGTGTGAGCTGTGATTAATGTAAAAGCACATCAAATAAATCAGCTTAATTAAACAAACAAAAAACACACAAATACACACAGTGCTGTTAATTTAGTAATAGAAACATTTGCGAAAACTCTAAAATTGATATTACAACGCGCAGTTTTTGTTGTTTTCAATCATCTAATTGAAATCAAAATGAGATGAATCAAACTACCACCCACACAAACTGCACTCACACTGAGCTGGTGTGACTCAATCGCGTATTCAGGAACCTGTCAGCTGAATCCACCCCATTCGTAATCCCTGTAAAGCGGTACACACACATAATTGCAAATACATAAATAAATTGATGCCCATGCAGTGCATGGGTTTAAAGCATAATAAATTTTGAATGCGCCATTAGCATGATTTATGCCTATTTAATTTTTCATAACAATGAAATGGACCAACGACGACAACAATGAGTCGCGGATAATGGGAACAACTATACATAATGTGACAACAGGCACGACATTAGCGCCGCCCACAAAGGACATACAAAGGACGAAAGGACTAGAGGACTCGGCGCATAAAGAAGAAGTGCATAAAAAATGCGATCGGCAATGGACATAATTGAATAGTAAAAGCGTACACTGAAATTAACCACCACAAAATGACGCAAATAATGTTAAAATGAAAGCCAGAGGCGTTGGCAGTATGAGCGGGGTATTGGGGGAGCTGGAGAGGGGGTCATGTACGGACGATTAAATTTCATTGAAATTGAATTACATTAAAAAGTGCAAAAGGCGCTGTGGCCACAAAAGCGTTTCAGCAACGAGCGGCAAAACAAGAAGAGCAACAACAACAACTTGTCCGACTTTACAACAGCAAATTGTCATACTACACAATTGTAGTTCCCCCTTGCGAGGGCAGACAATAGTGCGCAAATTAACTTACAAAGCGAAGTAAAAATCGCTTATGCGACCATTTTTACCAGACAACTTTGCCAACTTGATATGTGTGTGTGCATCCCTTTCTCACTCACTATCTGTCTCTCTTTCTCTCATCTTTGTACTTTATTGTTGCTTTGTCTAACCGCCATCTGCCGTAATTTGGCTTAATGCTAAACAGCCCAGTTAACAGTCACCAGTCAACAGTTTTCTATACCATTTGCTGTACTACTTTCAGTTGCAGCACAAAACGTTGCATAGTTTAGGGCGCTTTGTTTACAACCACGTCTTTTATTCTTCCGCTTTGCTTATCTTCAGCTTCATTTTCTTCATCTTCATCATCAACATTTGGAGGGATGGGGAGGTCCAAGAAAGCAATTTGCTTATTAAGTAATTTGCGGATTTATTAAAACTTTTGCTGCCTTTTGTGTTGTTGTCATCGCGCTTCTTTGTTGCCTGCAACTTTCATATTTCGTTTTCCCTTTGACTTCTCGCTGGCCAATTATTCGCCCAATTTTCTAGGTGAAACAACAAAATGGTTTAACAAAAGTTATTAAACGTTAATTGAATTTTGTGGGTTATTTTAAAGCTAAAAAAACTACATAGTTTTTACATATAGCTTCACTTGTTCACAATTTGTAGGGTTTTATTTGTTAAAAGTTTAAAAAAATTAAAAAGAGATTCTTAAATATTTAATATACATATTTTATTACGTATGAAACACACCATTTATATTTTTAATTAACTGAAACTTGTGTAGTGTAAATTTGTAATGAAAAAACAATTAAAATTTTTAAAAACTGTTAAATTATTTTTTTATAAATAAATAAATTTTATATGTATCGGCACTTTTAAAAGAATTTGTTCCTATTATTGAAAATATATTCTATATATATTTTTTAAGAACAATTTTTAGTATCAAATAAAATAAAGTAAAAAAGTCTTCTTATCAACAAATTTTCCCTATTTATTAAAGTGCACTTAAAACAATTTCTTTAGTTTTCTATGCCATATTTTGTATAAGCATTTGAATTAAAGTCAATGTTAATGCATTCGCTTTCTTTGTGTGTGTAGATTCACCTTTTGCTGGCTACTTAAATTCAAATGAAAGTCTGACATTCGTTGGCAAATATAAATCAAAACAGAAATCATCACCGAAAATTACAGGACACAGAACAGGACACGAATATAACAACATAAATCTACTTGACGCAACACGACTCCAACTCCAGAGATTTCTCCCTTAGACAGTTCCATCAAGAGCAGTTCTCCACAGAGACATGTAGAGAGAGGGAAAGAGAGGGAGGAAAAGGGAGAGAAAGACCTAGAGAGCTCAGATGCACAGCGTGTGCTCCCTGGGCGTCAAGATTTATGAAACAGTCAAGTATTTTCTATTTAAGTTAATAACAATCATAATAATGGAACTATGAAAATTGATGCAGCTCAAGCGTGAGTGTGTGTGTGTGTGTCTGTGTATGTTGTGTTAACTTGATGATAGATGATGTGCATATAAGCTCAAATAAACACACAAAATCGCTATTGTCTACAGTAGAAGTAGAAATTCTCCCCTTCGATGCGTTGTGCTCAAAAAAAAAAACAGCAGGTCGTATACGTAATAAGCTGCTAAGGTGTATGTGTGTTGGAGTGTGGAATTGGGTGTGTGGGTGTGGCTGTGTTAGTAAAGTCTTTGCATATTTGAGCAGCTGTTTCTGTTCTTGCTGTTTCTGCATTTGTGACATTCACTTAAAAATTCCATTACATTGAGCTGAAATAACCACATGAGCAGCAGAAAAGCAACCAAATCTTATTTCAGGCAGCATTAAGCACACAAATTGCACAGAGTTGACAATGTGACAAGGATGACGTCAAGTCCTTCAACTAACAAACTCATTAAATGTTCAAGAGTCCTTAAACAGCTGGCATTTCACTAAGTTTTCCTTAAAGACATGTCGTTTTTCTTAGCCTGCAGCTACACTTATCCAACACTTCGTCACTCAAAATATGTCGAAATATTTTCCAATAATTTTGACACATCTTCATCATATTCGAAACACTGGTATTACGCGTTACCCCAGAAATCATCATTGCCTGCAGCTATGACAAGTGCTTTGTAATTTTGTAATCAAATTAATTTTGTGTATTTAACAAAGTTTATGTACTCACTACTTGCAACAACAGCTTACAACAAATCGCTGAAGTGGCAAGCTTCAAGTGCCTCACACTAAATTTTAAAGTACATGAAGGAGTTTCTACTACATCTTTTTGTAATGCCAACAATTTGATACACTTTTGCAGAATCTCGATTGTGAAATGTTTTGTCGCAGATTTAGCAATTTTTAAATATTTAATTTATATTATATTAACTTTTTAATTATTATTAATTATTATTTTATTTATTAATTGTTGCTCACAGTCCTCAATTTGTCGATCCAAACATGATAACCATATTGAACAAGTATCTCCACATATTGAGTAGTAAATGAACCACCTTCTGTAAGGGTATACAACTCGGGGTAGTACTTGGCCAAAACGATATAGCCCGAAGCAAAACGAGCAAATCAAAAGCGTCAAAGAATTCACTTTTATATTATCGAAAAGAAATCATTCAGGCGGCGTCTGTCTGAGAATTCAGTGAACTCACAAGTCATATCTCACTCTCCAAATGCTACAAGTTTGCAGCCCGAAGCATTGATAAAATCTAGAGAGAGGGAAATAGAGTGAAAGACTTGGCTGCCACATTAAATGTTTAATCAGCAGTCTTGCAACTAAATATAAACTGTCAATACCAAATATTGTGTGCTTCAGTTTCAGACAAAAGAGAATGTTGCTGTCAGTGAACATAAATAGATCTGTTTAAGCACAGATGCTGCCTTTGACTATTTCAAACTTAATTTGTTTGCCTTGCCAATAGTGTGTGTATTTGAGAGAGTCTGTTTATGTGTGTATCTTATCTTAAACGGTTAGCAAACATGTTCTAGCATGTCATTTGGTCATGTCTATCGGTTTATTTATAATTGTTGGCTTGTCATTTGGGGCTTTTAAATAATTTAAGCATAATGTTTGCGTGTTTGATTTATGCCATGAGTTAATTAAAATACTCCACACTGTCTTAAATATGTTTGCTTCAGACTTTGAATAGCTTTTGAGTGCTGGCAATGATAATGGCAAAGTTTAAGATGTTTAAAGCAAACTTATTTTCAAAACCATCTGGTAAACAACTCAGGTATTTAGTTGTTGTGGAGAAAACAGTCAGACTTTGTGGAAAACTTCACCAAAAACTGTCTAAACTCATTTGACATGACGAGCTAATTTTGCTACATTTCCCAAAGCCATTAAGTAGTTATCGGCCAGTACCTGGATAATAACTGGTAGAGACAGACTGTCAGTCAGTCAATAAATGTTCAATATGCCAATCAGAGTACATCAATAACAAGTGCTGCAATGTCCAAAGTAGCCAGTAACCAACATTAAGCGGATCAGTTTAAATATGCGCAAAGCCTTTAAGCGGTTCTCCGACTCAGACAGTTGATGGCAAAACAATGGCAGTTAGACAACAACAACTACAACAACAACAACAAGCAGAGTAACTATTTACAACTACTACATGGAGAACAACAACTAACTATTTATGTGTGCATAGAGGTATGCGATTCAAGGCAATTTCCTTAATGCTATTTGAGGAGCGTCTGGTGTCTAGCAGATGGCCATAATTAACGCACGTTGTCTGTCTGTTTGAAATTGGTAAGCGGAAAGTTGGCTTATACACACACATACACACACACACACACACTCTTGTACTCCGACTGAGAAAACTTTACCTCAAATACACACATGACAATAATAATTATTGTCTTGATTATGCTCCTGTGCATGTTTTACTGTTTTACTTATCCGAGTTTTGCCATTTAGCCAAATTGCCAGACATTTGTCTTCCAGTTGCTTCAGTCTCGAGACATCCTTCATACTTTATACCTCGTCCTGAATACCTTCAGCCTTTCCTCTTCTGTCTGCCGCTCTCTGGCACATTTCGTTTTTTTCTGCCCTGCATCACCTTGATGATGGCACTCAGCTCATCATCATCGTTGACTGGGAGTTGATGCTTAAAAGCTTTTCATTTAGCTTAATTAACTTATAACAATTTCGGTGGTTTATTATCTTAATTTATAACCCAAAGGCATAAATCGTTTGTCGTTTTTCCTCTCATCTCTCAGCTGGTTTTTAATTAAAGTTTAAGTGAATTTCATTTATGAACTTTCCGCTTTTATGTATATTTAATTTATAATACAAGCTTATAAGCTTTATTTGTATTATTCCATGATTTATAACATCTTAAGCAACAGCTAATCATTGCTTTCTATCAAATCGCAATCCCAAGTCTCAATCAATTTGACAACGTAATTTATTACATGCTTCTCTTGTCCGCAACATAATCAAAGAAATAAGCATAAAATGTAAGAAAGAAAGCAGACGGCAGCTCTCGACTCTCAAATGCTACGCAATTCGATGAGAATTAACGTTAAACAAAAATAAATATTGTTTGTATTAACAAGCGTAGTATAAAGCTTCTAAAAATTTATAAACTTCTTTAAAGAAATTTGAAATAAATGAATCTTTAACTAAAATTTCCTTCGACACATATGTGACTAAAGCAAAGCAACCTCCCTACTTTCTTTCTACAGGGTATTGTAAATGAAATGCAACTGTAATACAAGTAATTTATTTAAAATGCTCATTCATGCCATATCGAATTCTTGTCCATTCATCAAAAGTCAACGATAAAAAGGACATGGGTCAAAGGCTTTTGTGTTTGCACTGACCCCAAGCACTTTGCTCTTCCCTCTCTTACTCCTCCCCTCCTTCTATCTTCTCTGCCATCTGAAGCTATGCAATTAATATTGAAAAGCTCAGCAGTATACAAAACATGATGGTATAAGCTTAAGGGTGACCAAAAACCTGCAGTCTGTCTCCAAATGTTGAATGGACTCGCTGGAGATGAAGATGAAGACGGAGATGATGGAACTGATGAAAGCGAGCGTGTGACAAATGTCCGAAGCTGTATAAAGATTTACAAATCTGTCTAAGCAATTTCTTGAAGCTAATTAATTGAACTTTGGCCCCCAAAAGTGGTCAAGCTGAAAGGTTGCCATCCAACAAAATCAAGTGTCAGCAATGTCATCTTTTGTCTGTTCTAATGGAATTACTTTGGTCAACAAAAGGCAAGTCAATAGCATATTGTAATTTACTGGCTTTAGTTAATAATTCCAATTGCATATACTGTTTATTTAAGGTAATTGATTTAAATTCAAAGTTTACATAGAGTGTTACAATGAAATGATGCCTCTTAAGTTAAATTGATACCAGAATTCATGGAGCTTTGATTCCTTTTATGATTTACATATTCTATAGTTTATGCAAAATATCATTGAATTAAAGTCTGTAATTCTTGAGGTATTTAAAATCTAGTTTACTTGCTTTTGAACATCTCACTATCTAATTTATTAAACGTTTAGCAGTTGCAGACACTTTGTAAATTTGTCTGTCAGTCGTTTTAGGGAGTTTAATGGGCGTGGCATGACTTTGCGCTTTTGTCGCACTTGATGCGGCTGTTTAATGAGCTATAAGTATCTGGCAACAGTTTTGTTGAGTTGAGTTTGAGTTTTCTCAGCCGCAAAGTACATTCATGAGTACATCCATGAGTACCACTCGTTTGGGGCTGTCATCGCGCGCCGTTAAGTATGCAACAACTTTTGACAAACGACATTATGCCGCAATGGCAATTAATTTCTGGCCTCAGCAACATGACAAAGCTGATTTCAGTAGGATCTACTCTATATATAAGCAAAAGTCATGGACGTCACATTACGTCTCATTAGTGGCACGGAATGCAACGGAAATGATTCATTTCCGCCAGTCAAAATGAAAATGCGAATGAAAATGAAATGAAAATGAACAGTTTTCGGCACTTTTCAAGTGAATTTCTTCCAAACAAAAAGCGACAATGTCATGCCAAAAACGAAGAAGGGCGGGAGGTACTAAAAGTTCCCCCGAAAATGTAAAAATAAAAAACATTCGCATTTCAATTGAATTGATTTTGAATGCTGTCGCTGGCTGCTGTCTGCTGACTGCTGTCTGCTGCCTGTCTGCTGACTATTGAAAAGTGCGTGCGTGTTTTTCCGGGGCGGAACCTAAGGGGCAAAATGTGAGGGTGGTTAGCATATTCTATAAAGTTTGGCTCTTCTTTCTACCTACCGCCCCCGCCCCGGTTTCGAACTCGCACTGATTGACTTTTGCGTTGACATTTGTGCTCGGTTATCGCGCCGCCCTTTGCCTGTTTGGAGACCTTTCTGACGGGGGGCTTTTCTCGATTTTTCCCCCAGTATGGACTGGTCCCTGTCCCTGTTGCTCTGTTTGTGATTCCACAATAAACGCATTATGCTGCCATTAGTTGAGTGCCAGAGCCTTCCGCTTGTTTGCCAGCTTCCGTTTCTGTTTTTGTTTGTTTGTTTGTTCGTCTGTTTGTTTACTTCACTGTTCAGTTTTTTTTGTTGTTGTTCTCGCCTAACAATAAAAATACCTACTCTATGGGGGGTCCTGGACAAGGTAATACCTAGTGGCAAAAACGCAGCTTGAAAAACTTTTCATGCAATGAATTGTTAATTTTGTTAAACAGTTTCCACTTTTCTCCCCGATTTGATTTTTCATTCATTCGGCCTAACGGGAGACTCCTTAACAGGCTTAGAACATCAAATGACATTTACGTTGATTGCATTTCTATAAGTTGAGCTCAGTTCTCTTCATATGAATTCTAGCATCTTATTGTTATAGAGTTTCTATATAAAAAATCAAATATATTGAAATGAAGTTGCTAACCTGTTTAGCAAATGGAAGATTGAAGTTTAAGATAATTTGATGGGAAAGAGTCTAAAGAGTCTATTTGCAAAATAATTTAATATCTACTGTTTGATTGAGAAATCAAATTTTTGGAATTTATTTTCATAAATTTCTAATTACATTGTAAATTGTTTATTAAGCTGTATTTAATTTTTAGATAATATTTATAAGCTGTATATATTTTCATTTAAATATCTGTATTATACTTCCATATGATGCTTTGCTCCACTTTATTTATGTTTGCTTGCATAAATTTGCTCGTTTGCTAGTTGGTTTATTGCAATTTGCGCTGCCTTTAATCGAGTTACTTCTGTACACTGACCCGTAGATAATGTGCAGTTACTGCACAGTTGAAAAATCAAAGACTTTTTCTGCTGCTGCTGCAAACGCTTCAATCAATGGTCATTTACCCGGACGCCTGATGCTCTTAGCAGCAGCAAAATGGCGGTCAGCGTGGGTCGCCAGACACACACGCACACTCAACTATTACTACACACACGCACACTCACTCACACACACACAGAGATACACTTGCGTGTGGATGTCACCTACCGTTTAACGATATTTTGCTGACAGCGACAACGGATAATTAGTTTCGCTAACGAGAAAACTTCAACGTGCTGCTCACACACTCACACACACAGAGATTAACATTACACTTGACACATGATGGGGTCTCACTGCAGCAGCAACATGTTAACTCAAGTAGCGTTAACAGCAACAGTCAAAACAACAACATGGCCAACACGTACTCCAAAACAGTTGAACTCAGCTCCGTCACTTCGCATGGCAGCAACAAGAACAGCAACAACAACAACCGGATGAACAACAATCCGCCGGAATCCTTTGGTCACGCTTCAGTGCGTCCGCCTTGCAGCTAATAAAATGATTATGTGTTGTTTTTATGCTCGCCTGAAGCAAAACACATCACACATTGTTGCCAGGACATCAGAGCCTTCAGTCTGTAGTTGTTGTCTCTCTCTCTCTCTCTCACTCTTGCTGTCTGCTTTTCTCTCTTTCATGCTCTGTCTGCTGGGCACTTTGAAAAACAATTGCTATGATTGTTTACATATATTAATGACGACAGCAACTTTTATGGGCTGCCAACAATTTCAGCTACATAATTGATTGACAGCAATTGCCAGGATATTAAAAGGATTTCACACCATCAAATGAGGCACAAATTGCTGCAATTTGTTAATTGTTCATTCTATTATTTACTTTGTTTTTGGGCTATGAAGTAAGTTATAACATATTTGATGTGTTAAATGCAAGCAATTCACTAATTTATTTCTTTCTTCGCTTAGCTTAAGCTTCAATTGGTAGCTTCTATCCTTTATATATTTATATATTGTGATATATTTCTTGTGTTTGGGTTTGTAGAACTGCTATTGTGTGCTAAGTTAATAAATTATAGTTTAAAATAATAAGAATATTTGTACACGCTTGATTAATTACGTAATTTAAAAAAAATATTATTTATTTTCTGTAGTAATTTACGCAAACACAAAATTTAAATTGACCTTGTTTTTTACGATTTTATTGTTAAAAAAAATAGTTTTTTAGTGAGTTGATTTTAGAAACTTGTAGCAACTGTGTTTTAACATATATAGTATATATATGTATATATAATATATGTACATACAGTACATAAATGAACCTAATGTAAGTGTTATAAAATTTACTTACCTTGGATTTAATAATTTTAAAAATTTTATTTCTCATGTTAATGCAGTAAATTATTAAGATAATTCTTTGAAATTAACATTAAATCGTGTTTTTTCCCGACTTATCTTCTTTATAACTTCAACAGCAAACCAATAATTAAATTTACATTAAGAAAATTTTTTAGTTTGCCATTATTTTTCATTTTTACGGCATGTTGCTGCAAACCAAACGCTGTGCTACCCTTTCCCCCTGCTGTTTGACCTTCCCTTTTGACTTCTGCCTGCATTAGCGCATACCGGAAGTGTATGTCGATTTGCAACAAATGGCTGCCGGATGTTGCCACATGCTGCACGTGGGTCTGCTATACTTTTTTTACTCTCTAACCCTTTGGCAATTAATTGCCTAGCACGTAATTATTTTGTAGTTAAAATGGGCGCGGTTTCCCACACATACACTCATCCAGACACACACACACACTCTTGGCATTGCCCATGCATAATTTGGGTTTTTGCAGCTAATTAAAAGCGCGTTGCTTTGTTGAAATTAGACGTGAAGCGAAAAACAGCTTATGGCGGGCAAAATGCCAGAAAGAAAATGAAAAAGCGAGTCAGTTACAGGTGGAAAGTTGTGACTCCAATTAGCGTTGTTTGCGTAAACGCAATTTAAAATAATTTTGCATACTTTCGTGCGCCGAAAATATTTTCTTTTCTAATTTTTGTAAAATTTGCAACTGCACAATTTAAAGCTTCAGTTTAAAGCAGCTGACTTGCTGACTTCTTAAGGAAAATGATTGAATTCTTGTAGCCATAGCAATTGCTCTTCAATTTACAAGAATATTTTCTTTTCATTGCGTTCACTGCAACTCTATTGAGAAAGTAAGTAAAGCTTGAATGAAAATATAAATATTTTTCTTAGCTCTGTTAAAATTAATTTGCTATTCATTTGTTTAGTTTTCAAATTATTCTTATGTATTTTACTTTGTGAATTTTTAAAGAATGTTTGAGTTAAAGGAATATTCACAGGCTGTTTTTTCTATCGAGCTATTGAATTTTACTCAAGTCTTAAATTGAAAATATAAGGAATTTGCAAATTAAGAAGTATTGTTATCTACCTTTGTGCTCAAAGAAAATTTTATTTCTGTATTATTTCAAGAAGTCAGAGTAGCATTTAATTTTTGTTGTTATTGTTATTGATGTAATAGACAACGAATAAATATATAATGCATATGACTTATTTTCTGTGTGTTCAACAAAAAATCCAAATGAATGACAAAGTAATGTAGTCTTCTTTTGAGCGCAGCGTCGAAATAAGTTCTTAAATATTTGTTGCCTACTTTTAAGCGCAACGAAAAATATTTTCTCTTGCCAAAATAAAAATTTAGTATCTTATTTATATTTGATCAATTCCCCCAGTTAACTGTCCCGTTGAACAATGTAAATCACAGTCCGTTGTTTTGTTTTTAATTTCATAATTATGGCATTTTTATTTGCATTTTAATTACTACATTGTAAATACGCGTATTCAATATCAATAATTACACATAGACATATACTTAATTTCAGTAATTTCTAATAGATAAACAACATACGAGAACGAATATATATATATATATATATATTTGTATAAGTATCAATTTATGTATGCATTGTGTTGTATGTAAATATTCATAATGTATGCACTTAATATTTGTATTATACTATATATGTATATTGAAATATGGATAGATGGTAGATGGTATATGGTACTATAATGGTATTGGGAGCAGTCACGTATAAATGCATATCTAATTGTCTGCCTAATGTAAAGTGCAGTTCATTAGTGCGGCAGTTTGCTGTTACAGTTACAATTATTATTATTTAAATATATATATATATATATATATATATGTTTTGTGTTTATATTTATGAGAAATATTGGGTTAGAAATTGATTTTAGACTGTAAATTGAAGGAGTTTTTGCCATATGCCTAATGGTTGCATTTATAAGCTACAAATACATGTGTATTTATATTTGAATAACAACTAAATAATGGATAACTATAATTAGTGGGGATTTGGGGAAGGGGGGTATTCTATATTACTATATGCACAATTTTATTCACTTTGTTGTCTCTCTAAATGTTAATTATTTGCATATTTCGAGTATGTCTTAACTTATGACAATATTTACACTTAGTAACTAAACATTAATTCAAGTGCATGATATATATAGTATGTTATATGTAATTATCATTTAGTTGTTAAGTAACAATCTAACTATTAGTCTACATAAGCGCTGGCTATTGGCTGCCTGCATACTTGGAGGAACTTATCATACGTTTTCTTTAACATTTACAATCGTCTATAGCTATAACTAAGCCTAACAAAGCAATAGTTTAGGTATGTATGTATATATAAAGATTAAGAGAAATACAAGAGAGTGAGAGAGGGGGGAAGCGACAGTGGGTTTAGTAAGTCTATCACTAGCATAGAGCCAATTGTATATTTTCAATTGGCACACATTTTTCTTTAACCAAGTCAGCATTTATATCTTTTCTTTCGTTAATAAATAATTGAAGAACGAAACCTTTAAGAGTACATTTTCTTTAATATAACTTCCATTTAATAATTAATTGTTTAACTCATACGAATACACACACACAGTTAGTCTCAGTCTTAGTCACGGTTAAGTGACAAATCAAGTTTTAATAAACAAAAGTTTAATTAACGCTCAAGAATCACATTATAAAGCTGAGTTCATTTAAAGTTTAGATAGAGCAGGTTGTTTGCTCAAAAAGCGCATTAAAGCTTGAACAAGCTCAGAAAGCACATTTAAGCTTTGCCAACAAGTGAACTTTATTAAGAAATAAAGTGGTATGAAAGCTTAAATTTGAATGATGAAAAAGCTTTGTGCTTTCAATATAATGCGCTTTTTAGCACACTTCAAGCTGAAAGCTCAAAGCTCAATGAACTCAGCCTTAAGCACTGTTTACAGTCACTGTGTGCAGTATACGCCCCGTATCCTTCACGCCTACTCAAAATTCTCCACGCCGCCGTTATTGAAACGTTCACACCAAGCCAGAAGCTCTTGAACTTCCCTCGCATAGAGCTGATCCTGCGATTGGCTGGCCAGTTGCGTTGCCAACTGATTGCTGACCGCTGTTGCCAGGGGTCAGACATTGTGGCAGGGCTGCTGACTGCTGCTGCCGCTACCGGAGTTGCTCAACAAACTGCGCTCACTAGCCACACTGCCGGGTGCATAGATCAGTTGATCACTTGCCTCCTTGGCCAGCGGTTCATCCGCATGAACTTTGACCCGATTGCCACGTGAGGATGCAGCACGCCACGATTGCGACTCCAGCGGCTGTGGATGTTGCTGCGCTTGCGGCACCAGTGGCAGCAACTGTTGCTGCTGCTGCGACGGCTGCTGCTGATCATCGACCTTCACATACAGACGCTCCATATCATCCAGATCACCATCGGCTGTGTGGTACAAAGCCTGATCATCGTCGTGCGACATCAGCATGGCCATGGGCGAGGGCGAACCACCGCAACCGGAATCGGCCAGACCATTATAGCAGAACGACGAACCATCCAAGTCCAGTAGATTCTGTTGCTTTGTTGCATGATCTGCTTGCACCTTGAATCGAGCACTGTCACGACCAATGCTGCAACCGTGTGGCTGCAACTGTTGCCGCCGCACGCTGGCAAACTGCAACGAGTTGTTGCCGCCAGTTGTTGAGTTGCAGGTTTGCTGCTGCTGTTGCTGTTGCTGCTGTCCAGGTGCTGCTTCGTAGGTGTGACAATTGCTGAGTTTGTTCTCTGTGATGTGCATATGCATCTGCTTATCCTTGGAATAATAATACTGATCCGAATAGACAGATCTGCCTGCAGCTGTATTACTTGGATAGATCTCGCCAGTTGTCGACATTTGCTGATAGATGTTGGCGCTGGAATGCGGCTGCTGTTGCTGTAAGTGTTGCTGCTGCAGATGTTGCTGCTGTTGTTGCTGCTGCTGCTGTTGTTGTTGTTGGTAGTGCGGATGCATGGGTCGTTGCATGCTATAGGAAGCGGCTGTTGCAGCTGGACGTTGCTGATAACGCGGCTGCTGTTGCTGCTGCTGCTGCTGACCGGGATTGAGTATTGCCGAGGTGGCATACGGTGCTGGGGAGGCATTGCCGTGACGTCCGTATTCGCTGGGCGCCTTGCCAAAGCTGGACACCTCGGCATAGTCGGTCGGTATGTTGGAATATTCACCCACGTAGCTGCAAATGAAGAGATAAAACAGAAAAAAAATATAAGAAAAAATTACAGTTATTGCTGTTGCTTGTTTATTACAAAATTTCCCACGCCCACGCCCACAAGCGGGCGGTGAACAAATTTTTCAGCTGCCCATTTTTCGGTTATAAATTTTGGTTGAGGGGTTTGGAATTTATGGCGTGCGGTCTACACGCCACAGACGGAAATTTGCATTTCGTTTTGGCCCGGCCGGAAGCAGATCCGTGCAGGGATTCACACACCAACCCCCTAAACCCCCTTCCCACTTCCACAGGCACACACTTGGACAGACGCGTGCTCATGTGTAAAAATGAAATTTATTTCGGATTTAACATTTTACATATTTACACCTGCAGCTGGTCGAGGCACTGTTGAGCTCTCTATACAATAATTTCCAGCAAATGTATCTGGCTCTAAGCAGCGTGATAACACTTATCAGCAGTGTTAGCAACCTGGCTAAGAATCTGACTAACACATTAAAATAAAATAACAGCCAACAACAGTGTTATGGAATTGCATTAAGATCATAGCCTTTAAAGCCTACTTTACTGAAAAGAAACTTCACTTTGTAAAAGCATTTCCTTAAAATCTGTCATACATATTGAATCGTTGTCCAACACTGTCACACAAGATACCCACTGAAAACCATTTTGCATGCTGCCATAGCATTAAAAGGTGTAAAATGGCCGCCCACATACACTTCTTTTTTCAACCATCATTTTCGTATTTAAATACTGAAAGCGGATTAAGCACAACAGTCGCCGACAAAATGTTCAGCCAAAAGCTGGCTAAAAAAAAACGACGGAAGATATACGGCGTATTGATGGAGTTGCCATGGAACAGGCGATGTGGAAAAACTTCAATGCGTGGATTTCAAAATACACTTTTAATGCCTTTAATGAGTTTTCATTTCGGTAAAGGGAAAATGTCTGCAACGAGTGAATCGCTGTTGGTGGCACGAAGTAGTCTGGGGCTAGGTTGAATGTCAGTGGAAAGTACTATGTAAAAAGTGTAACTGTGGAAGCTGTAAGTAGCTTAGGGAGCGAGAGCTGACTAACTGCATCTAATTTGTGTTTATATCATGAAATACCAACTACTTTTTAATGAGGAATCATTAGTCGTTTTAGCAAGAGCAATTGATACACTCTCTAGCAAAAGAGGTAAAAAAGAAGATGATTTCCATTATATAGTAGCTGTTTTATAGATAAAAAGTACCACGTAGTCGCTTCCAAGATTGAAACATAAACAGAAGCATAAAAAATTCAACATTTAACTGACCCCTGGTTGTATCCACATATGATATTCATTAAAGTGTGATTACTTTTATTGTTATTAATATTGTTATTATTATTGTGATTGTTATGTGGAACTTTTCGCTCACTATTTTGTTGCAATTATTTCATATTAATATTTGCGTTGAACTGCGCGCACATTTTCAATTTGGATTTTTAATGACTAATTAAGTGTGCGAAAATAATTATAATTATCTCGAACAAAAATTTATATACAGAAGTCGTACGGAAAATTACGCTTAAAATATGTATGAAAATAAGAACAATTTATATAAATTGTTTTCATTCCACTCGTTTTTATGTATTTATATATTTTCCACTTCTTTTTTTTATGTTCTGATTTTTATGCCGACTCTTCAGCTTTTTACGGTTGATTGGCATTTAATTGCCATTTGGCAGACAGCAGCTGAACTGTCATTGATTTGTCAGTGATTTTACATTGGATAAATAGATGGGCATTATAACAAGCACTTTGGCATTTGTCAGGCGTAGCGAAAATTATATAAATTTAATGCAATTTAATAATATATTTATTGTCTAAAATGGCCATTGAATTATTTAACAGCACTCGCGGAATTACTCGCCGACAACTCAACGAACTTTAGTGCGCCTGGGTAATTTGCAGCTTTTGTGGCCAGCATTAAATTAGCCACAAATAAATAACAATTACGGTTTTGGCAATTTCAGCTTCAAAAACTGCACAAACATTTGCCCACATTAAACAAATCGGCAAAACGCAAACAATTATTGTATGCGTTCGCAGCTCGATTGCCAGACAAATAAATTAGCTACGCCTGCAGTTGCTAAAGGACTCCAAAATACTGATTTCACCCAGCTTTGATTAGCCGTGCCACGAGACCATGCCAAAACCAAAAAATAAATTACAAATATGCCAAAAACATTAAAAAAGGCAACAGAGTAAAACATATTTTTGTTCAAGCACCAAAAAGTATGCTACATGTTTTGGCCTACGAAATGAAGTAATAAATTATAATGGTTTTAGTAATGGGTAATTTTCATTTAAAAGCTGATCTTTAATAAGCAATTTAATGTGATGACTTCTATTATATTCAATTTAAATCTTTCCAATTCTTTTTCATCTCTTAACTTTTAGTTTTAAATAATAGTTAGCTCTATTTAACCTCTAGTTAACCCAGTCATAACATTAAACAATTTGAACAAACAAGAAACATATTTCGTTCAAGCCAAAAGCCAAACACTTGAAGCTGACCAGTTAAAGCTGTTTCAAGGTAAAAGCCAACTACTCGACGCCCTGATAATTACATTTGTGCCAACAGGGAGCTGCGAGTGAAATGGCTGAAAACTATGCAGCCAACTGTGGCAAGGGTCCATTGGGACACTCCGACTAGGAGCTGTACCAAAAATCAACATAAATAGCGCGACAACATCTCCATTTCTAACTTGATTTTGCCGGCGCCGACAAAAAAAGCAAACAACACAAAAAATGCGAAGAAAAAAAAGTGAAAATGTTACGAAAATTTTTCGACGCGCCAGAAAAATGCAATTTCACAGTTTGGTGAATTTTTATTGTCGTCGCTTTTGAGTGGGTTCCCAGTTAAATTCACTGAGTTTTGTTTTTATTTTTTGTGTTTTAAATTCTTTACTGAAGAGAGAGAGAGGGGGAGAGGGGGGACAAAACTTACCGCTGATGGTTGCGTTCGCTGGCGTGTCCATGAATATCATCGATGTTGCCACCGTTGGCGCTGTTGCCAGAGGCAATGCCACCGCCTGAGCTTGCACCACAGACGGGTGCATAGTCGGCAATGTGATCCTTCTGCATGTCGAGGGTGTCGCCACTGGGAGAGGTGCGCCACACCATGCCACCTGTGGAGGCATCCAGCCAGTAACCATTGCCATTGCGCGTCGATAGACTCGGCATTTTGAGCACATCGTTGGTGTGATTGCCTGCAGGTAAACAGAGCAGAGAGAAATCCAATGAAATGGGTTAAAGAGAAAGAGAGAGGGGTACGTGTGGATGAGACAGAGCAATTAAATGTTTTGCAACAAATTGTGTAGCAAATGAATTGTAGCCGGAAATTAACAAAAATACAAAAGCCATTGTTCAATGTTCCCAATAACAATAACGCTAGATTTTTTTTAGCATTTAATACAAATATATGTTAAGAAAATACTTATATTTAATAAGGTTAAAATTTTAGTGGACTTCTAAGCAATTTTTAGTCAATTTTCTTGAGTTTTTTATATTTTTTAAAACTTTTTTCGATGATCTAATATAATTTTTTCAATTTAGTTTTAGTGCATTAGTTTTTACTTTCGAATCTGTTTTTATATATTTAAATTACTTTAATCATAAATCATTTGGTCAAAAAACTCTCATTAAACACTTTAACTGCATTTTAAAAATGTTTTTAATTTATTTTGCATATTTTTTTTAAATTTTTTTACTACACAAAAATGTTGCGAAATTGCAGCGAAAGTGTTTAACGCTGGCTTTTGGGATTTCATTGTTTCGCTGCAGAGCTATAAATTCAGCGCATTAAAATAATATTATGTCAGTGCGAGACATGGGGGGCGTATGCGCAATTTCCCTCTCAAACACACAAGCTCTCACACACATAGTGAAAAATCAAATAAATTATTGTCAATTTTCCAGTTGTCGCGCACTCCCACTACAAAATTGTGAACACAGAAAAATGTTGCAAAACAAAAAATAAATGCAAAACAAAAAATCCAAATAAATATTGCATAAAAAATGCACCAATTAAACTGTCCCCGGGTTATAACTGCACATCAGACGACTATTTTATGGCTATTGTTGTTCTCGGCGCTTTCAGCTTTTATTGTCTATGGCTGCCGTTCAGGTGAGCTGCCAGAACGGTAGCTTCCCCACTCCCCCGCCCCATCAAGCTGGAAAAGCTTTGCGCTTTTCACATTGCGCTTTCGCTGCTTAGTTTATGTGGCAACTGGCGCCCCATGAATATGCAACGCTCCTATTTTTTTCTCTCTCCTCGGCTCTTGTTTAAATTGTCGGTTAGCTGCGGCTTGTTCAACATTCCGAAAGTTGAAAAGCAAAAATTGTAAGAGAAAAAATAGCGGTATTACAACAATATTGTGAACTATAGAAATTGAAAATAACACGCGAACAGTTTAAGCTTAACGAGCATTGTTTTTTTCCACTCTAGTTTTTTGCTTCAATTTTGCTCCTGTTTTTAATAAAGAGCGCATTTTAATGGTTGAGGTAGAAATATAAAAGCATTCAAATAGTTTTGTATCTTAAGTCGGATTTTTTAAAAGCCAAATATTTGTGGTGACTGCATGAAGTGGAAACTGTGAGTAGTGGCTCGCTTTGCTCACCAAACTTAAACCGTTCGAGTTTTTGCATTTTGCTTTTAATATGGTAGCTAAAAAAAAACCTTTTAAGTTTAGGGCACGTGTAAACCCTGAAGTTTTTGCTAATTCGTTTCGGAATGCATAGATGAATAGTAATGTAAGGTGGTGTAAGTGGGTAAGAGATGCTGCCAGGCTTCCTTCTGCCTGTTACATACTTTTAACAAACCCAATATACCCCTCAGAGAGTATCAAAACTGAAACTAAACTATGTTTGAAATCTTCACAAATGGCTTTCGCTTTTCTTGCCAATTCTAAGCTCTCCCCAACACATTATCGAATTAACACAAATCACAACTAATTGAGTTTATCCAATTTTCTATTTTCATAGCAAAACTACCATTTCCATTTTCCATTTCCCCCGTAATAGTTGAGTTAAATTTATATACAGGTCTGCCACAAGCTCTGACATTCGTTTACTGCCTAAGCAGCAGCAGTGCCACAACATGCAGGACTCACTGTTAACCCACTCTCTCTCACACCTCTGGCCACACTACCCGCAATGCTGCTAATTTCAATTAGACCACAAGGAGTATGGAATCTCTGGAATGTGCTAAACATGCCAGGGACACAGACACCCAACTTGTTGGTTAATAATGCACACAAAACTAAATGCATAATTGCAGCTCGGCTGTGCGGAGTGGGGAGGAGGCGGGTGAAAAGCAAGTGGAAAATGTAGGAAAAGCGAAGGACGTCACGTGCAAAATGTTAATTTCTATTATGCGAACGGAGCAGCAAAATTTCGTGCTGCTGAAATATTTATTCGCACCTATTTTGTTGTGCGCTGCTGTGCACAGTGGTGTGTGTGTAGTATAGTGTGTATCACGAACAATGCAAAATTAGCGTTATTTATATATGCAAATGTCTCTCTATATATATATATATATGTGTGTATGTGTGTGTGTGTGTAGGAAGGAAGTTGCATTCGCTGCCCGCAACGGATGCAGCCCAGCAGCAGCTGGCTCTAGGGTAAGGGTAGTGGAAAAGGGGATGGGAGGCATGTGTAAAAGTGCGCAGATTTCTGTACTGACCTCGCATAGTATTCAGTGCGGACTGTTTCATCATCATGTGCTTGCGCTTCACAAAAACCATAGCACCAAAGGATAACATCATAATGGCCAATATGGCACCCAGGAGTATTATGAACCAGGGCTGTGTCAGCACGTCGTTAACATGCTCCTGACTGATGGGATAGCTGCAAGTTAAACAATAACAAAAAAATTAGAATTTGATTTAGAATTAGATTTAAACATTATATTTGATATGCTAAATAGCATATGTTTAAACTCTCGTTTCTTTCTTTTTATAACGTGAAGAAAACGATTAAAAATGTATGCCAAATATTTCCTAGAATTTCGCTATCAAATTTCCATTCATTATTCACAGCTTAACAATATATTTTACTGTATTTTAAATACAATAATATCTAATACTTAACCATCTAGATTATTGACAATAATTATCGCTAAACATTTTAAAACTTACCGCTGATTGATGAACGGATCGAGTCGTTTGGTTATCGGATCCAGACGCAATGTGGCTGGCACACAGTAAGGACCAATGCCCGCATTATTGCCCGCTGCCACGCCCACCGTATACATAACGCCCTCGGTTAAATTGGCCAGCACCAAAGTGGGCGAGGCCGCATCAATGGTGACATTTGTCAAAATTCTCGAGAAATTGTGAGCCGTGTCAATGCCACGCACAATTACATGATAGTAAAGCAATAGACCTGCAGATAAAATACAAAGTAAGGGTATAAATAAAGGTGTATAAAATATGGAATAAATTTCAAGAAAAACTCACCATGCTGCTCCTTCATTTCGGGTGCTTTCCATTTGAGGAAAACGGCGGAGGCATTCAACAAAATTGCCTCCATGCCAAATGGCGCATCATTTGGTACTGCAAAATATAATATGAAAGAAAAGATGATTTAGGGTTGCTTCTCTTTTTGCCAGGGTTGTTTGAATGCGTATTTAATTGTTTTGGGAGCACAACAGCAGCAGCTGCGAAAAGTCTAATGAGCCAGCGCGTTTTTGCACCTTCTCATACTAATTAATTGCCATTTAGTTGGTTAGACTTAAAGCGGCAAATAGTTTCCGGGTTTCCATTGTGCGACACACATGGGCGGAGTTTATTTTTAGTTGAGTGGAAAGGGGGGGAAAACGTGGGTATGAATGTAGTACATCAAGTGAGTGCAACACACGTTCTGCCACACACTTCAAAAGCTCATCTTCATTTGTTTATTTATTTTGCATCTCTCTCTTCCACTCCCACTCCCTTCCGCCCACAGTCCGTGTCTGTGTCTGGTTTTTTGCAGCAATTTCTTTAAATAAACACACGTGCGAATGCGAAACAACAACAAGACGTACGTACGTACGTTTCTAAATAGGTGCAGTGTCTAGCTATATATGTTATCTATAGGGTTAGCAATACTTAGAGGAGCTGAGAGTAGCTGCAATTGCTTTCTCCTTTTCTCCATTTCCTACTCCCATCTGCTTTATCCCTCTCTTGCTTTTTTTTTTGGGCTTTGTTCTGCGACATGCTAAAGTGCTTGTCAGGCTTTTGTCTGCTTCTGGCTAGGGATTTCCCATACTCTCTTATATTCTTCCTATTTCTGTTTTTTTTTTCTTGTCTTCTTCTGCTTCTTCTTCTATTTTTAGACGTGGCTGATGACGCGCTTAACACGTAGCTGCCATTGTGTGGCATATACGACCCCGAGGCGCTGCCTCTTTCACTGGCACAAATGCGTTGCACGTCACATTTGGCCAAAAACCAATTGTCTTTGCTAGTACTGCGATTTCAGTTAAAAGGGTTACGAGCCAAGATGATCTACTGAAATAATGGCTGTTGTCATGTGTACAAATCTCAAGTCGTTTTGGCTATATCTCTGATGTTTTAAATGGAGTTTCTTTTGAATCTTCAAAGTTAACATCAGTTGAAAATAGTAGAATTTTGTGTTGAAAACTTCTTTTAAGATAGATTTGAATTCTTTAAATTCTGGGTAATTTATATACATCACATTATAGAAATTTATAGGATGTCTTTCGAAATTTCTATTATATATTTATTTATATTTAATACGCAGAAATGTGTTTTTTTTCATAAAGAAAATGTTTTCTGGCGAATTTTTCTAGAATTTATTCACCAGTCTTCGTTCTACTCCAAACAATGGACTCTTTGCTTATTACAGCGCATTTGTTAGTCACCTATACCCTTTGTCTCAATTGTAGCTCAGCTATTTTTCTGTACCTTGCATCCTTTTCCCCGTGTATGTCTTCTCACTTCCGTTTGAGCTAAAGGACCTGTGCCAAATGCTTCCTGTGTGGCTTTTACCTTTTTGCAGGACTAACAAACGTGCACCACTGTGCACAGTGGTGGCACATGCAGCAGCAGCAGCAGCAGCAGCAGCAGCAATAATTGTTGTTTATCTTTACACAATTGCGTTGGCAATTTCTTTGAGTTGTTGTTGTTGTTGCACGGCAAAAGTGAGACGCGCAAGTGGAAATGTGATGCATATGAAATGAGTTTTGATTTGAAGCGACAAACCCCATACCCAAAACAAAAATCCAACAACAGAGGGCGCTTTTGGTGTCGCGTTTGTGCATTTTATATATATTGCAGCTGCCACACCGTTTGTTGACTTATTTCCAGCACTGTCTCTCTCTCTCACTCTCCCTCTCTCTGTGTCTCTTTCTATCTCTGTTTACAGCTGCGGCTTCCTCTGACATTTGCTTGCTGGAAATTCCTAAAGTTTTTTCTTTGCTTTTTTTTTTTTGGATATTTTTCCCTTTTTGTATTTAATTATTTTCTCTAAAAGTCACCTCATTGAGAATTGTTCACTTTTTGGCTGAAGTTTTCGGTGATAAAAATGAAGTGATAAACCTGTCTGCAAAGTTTCGACTGTTGAGTTGGCATTTTTTTTGCATTTTTTCGACAGACAAAAGGAAAAGCTGAGAAATGTATTCGTGTGTTTTTGCTGAAATTCTGGACAGTCTTATCAGCTGAAATCTATAGTACACATTCGTAGTATATATCAGAGTCAAGGGGCAACATTAAGCCAGCTTAAGTTGAGTCTAAGATAATGCGCTCTTAGTTTTTGGCAATAACATGTGACAGGTTTGATAACAAATTGTCAATAAATTGGCTTTAAATCGAGACTTTAATGAAAGTTAAAGTTGCGTTTGAATAACAAGAAAAAAGGAGACATTAGTGCTCTTTAATTGAGGAGAAATATGTATGTTTGGAGATTTTAGTCCACTATTCTTATGAAAAAATGGAAGTAGACTATATATTGTTAAGAAATAGCATTATATTTGGTTGCTCCAGTTATGAAACTATTTAATCTAGATATATTGGCAACTAACGCCCTTATGAGCAATATTCAAATTATTTTAAGTTAAGTAAACATAATTTATAAAATAATTGATAATTTCTTCAACAAGCTAAAGGATCTCTATTATATTCTATATTTATGGTATTAATTGGTACATTTTATTAGGAACTAATCTTTTTTTAATCTTTAGGTTAAGGGATTTGAATTTAAATTTCCGACTTTAAAAGGCAGAATAATTTCATCCTTTTCAGTTAGAATTGTTCGGAAAATAGACACGTTTAAGGTTTATCTGAACAATTTCTTGTTTTAAATTAAATTAATTTTGCATAATCGTAAATTTTTATTTTAACTTCTTTCTACAGTGTCATTTTCGAACCGGTTAGAAGCTAAATTAGAAAAATTATGCTTTCTACAACTTAGAAATTCCATTTGTTGATTTCATTACACATATTATCTCTTTATTAAAGCTTCCCTTGCTATTTTAAACGATTAAAAATGTAGTTTTAAATTTTGCACACGCATTGCTTAAACTTCTTTAAAGTCAATCTTAAACTTTCACCTGCCACATGTGGCATGTAAAATATGCCAGACACAAAAACACACATGAGTTAAGCTCATCACTGAAAATATACGTGACAAACGCAGATACTGTCAATATCCTTAACCGATTTTTGTTTTTCTTTTCTCGATTTTGTTTGATTGACATATATTTTATTTGCCAGCCCTGTGTTTCGGAAAATTATATGCGATTATTGGAACCCGCATGGCAGCAGCTGGGGGCTGAGGATAAGGCCAAGGCATTTATAACCTTTTCATTGAATTTCTTTGTTGTTTATTGTTGCAACTGAACTACCCCCTGCTGTTGCCGCAACTCAGAGGGGTAGTTTTTTGTTGGTGCTGGTGGTGGTGGTGGTGCTGGCTTGTAAAGGTATTTACATGGTTTGTTGAATGTTATGTCTGCACATTTCCACACACGGTTCATTAGACTTTTGCCAACTGCAATATTTGCCCACTTTTTTTTTTGCCCCACGCGCATAAATTTTAGATCAAAGTATAGAATAGAAAGTTGTAGCATTACTTACCATCTTCTAGGGTGCGTGCAAGGCGAGAATTTGAAGGTTTTCCCTCGACGGATTTGTAAAATGGCACAATGAAGAATTCATAGAGCGTATATTGCAGCAATCCCGTTAGCGTGCAGGACGAGGCGCCACCGCCATTGAGTATCGTTAGCATGCGATATTTGTTGCTAAAGGACGACAAGGATTGCTCTCGTTCGTGTTGTTGTTGTTGCTGCTGCTGCGACGATTCCATTGCATCACGTTTACCAGCAGCGGCAATATTTGGTTTTGTCGAAATCAAAGCCGATGCAGAGGCGGAAGCAGATGCCGAGGAGGAGGAGGATGTGCCAACCGAGGCCAACAGCGGATTGACATTGGCAGTTGAGGAGTGTGGATTGTTTGTTAACGGATTGGGTAACTGCCTGGCATAGATATAGAAACCCTCGACATATTTGCCATTGATGATCTGCATGTGAAAACAGCAAAGAAAATTGTGTTATCAAAACCATTTTGAAAATGTTAGTTAGTTAGTTGGTTAAACCCTTTAATACCCAGTAGTTCCCCGATACTTTAATGCAATGTGACTATTCAGTGTCTTTGCTTACCTGCCAGGTGAGTTTCATGCTCGTCGAGTCCACAACGCTGGCATTTGTGAGTTCCACAACATCGCCGGATAGCAAACTGGCGCGTGCCTCGCTCAGATCCAAGCCGCTATTGAAATACCGCTAAAAGAGAGAGAGAGAGAGGGTAGGAAGTAGAGTTAAGAGTTTTAGGCACTGTGGACTACTGCCAAGCTACTTACCGTGCCCACAGCAATTGGTTCGGACATGGGACTCGGCAGGGATAAACCGTGCGAGTTCTCGGCGCGTATTAGGAAGAAGTAATTAACACCCGGCACAAGACCCAGTTGGGTATATGTGGTGTTCTGTATGCGAGTGCCCACCGCCACCCAGCCATCGGTTTCGTTTTTGCCAAACATTTCCACCACATAGCCGACCAGGCTAGAGGCACCCACTTTGTTGCTGCGTGTCCAGCTCAATGTGACCGAATCCTCGCCCTTCTCCACCAGCTGCGGTTTGCCGGGTGGACCGGGAAAGGTAGAGAGTTCGGGAGCACGATAGAACTTAATGTTGGGATTGGTGGGTGTATCGAGGCGTAGATAACCGCTCCAGGAGGATTTGCCATTGCGATTGCTCGACACACAGGTGTAAAGTCCTTCGTCCTCGTGCCTTTGGAGATCGGAAATGGTTAGAGTGCCGGCATCGGAGAGATTGCGACGTTCGTGCTCCTGCACATCGATGGGTATGCCATCCAGATACCACGAGATCTGTGGAGCTGGAGTGCCCAAGGTGCGACACGGCAGCACCACAATTGACTTAACCGGCAGGGTTTGATTGACGGGACCCTGTTCGATAATCGGTGGAGGCAGCTCGAATTGTGTGTCCACATTGACCACCGTACGGCTGCTGACACTGCCGACCGCATTTAAGGCATTGCAAACGACCACTTTGCCGGAGTCCTCGCGAGCGAAACGTGCTATCGAAAGCACCGAACGGCCCTCGGGCGTAAGGGTGACTTCCAGTCGACCGTCCCGGTAGCCGGGTAGCAGCAAACTGCTATTGCCCTCCACCGACCAATAGAGTGTGGGACGAGGATAACCGGTCGCCTGGCATTCGAAGAGCACTTCATCGCCGATCTCCACCAGCTGATTCTTGGGGCGAGTTACGAATTTCGGTGGTGCTAAAAAGGAATATAGATGAATTGAGATGGAGTTGGAAAGGGAGGAAGGGGGACTTCGGACAATTAGCTTACCGTGAACTGTCAGAATGCCCGTGGCCGTAATTGAGCCGACCGCATTGTCCGCCTCACAACTGTATTCGCCCATGTCCTCGAGCGTGACGTCGTCCAGCTTCAGACTGCGGTCCTCAAGTATGTGCACACGACCTGTCGGAAGGACGAAACGAAAACAGGCAGGAGTAGGTGAAAATTCATGTGAGTTTTGGAAGGAGTGTGTTAGAGGATAAAAACAAAAATAGAAAAGAAAAGAAAAGAGCACAACGTCTTCTTCTACTTCGTTAGTAGTTCAAGTAGCGTAAAAATGGCCAAGAGAAACAGTGAGAGAGACAGATAGCGAGAGAGAGAGGGGGAGGGAGTAGTTCTCCCTTACTACTGAAATAACCGCAGCAAAGTAAGCCAAGAAGTGCTGTGCTTCGTCTGCTTTTAGCTGAACAATAAGAGATTGAAGAAGACATCACAACAACAACAACAAATTTGCTTTCTTTTTGCTTCGTTGCCTGCACTGCGAAATAGGTTTTAAATGTGATGTTGTTGTTGTTGTTGCTGCTGTTGTTGTTGCTGTTGTTGTCCTTCTTCTTCTTCTCCAGTGGCCACTGTACCAATTGTTTGCTTAACAAAAGTTTAGCCCAGCCCCAAAGTGAAGGAAATGCTTTTTCTAGCGTATTTTCTTTTTGGCTTTGCCAAGCGAGGGCAGTTTAAAGAAGCGTAACTAGCATTTGCGAGGGTTTGTCTAGCTCTAACCCCGCACTACTTGTGGTGTGTATATTTGTAGGTCTGTGTGTGTTGCACTCTCTTTTGGTCTAGGCTAGGGTGCGTCCTGTCTGAAGGACAACATTGCAACAGTCGAGTCGAGTCGAGTCGAGTTGAGTTGAGTCAAGTCAGTCGAGTGTTGTGCAAGCAAAATTGTTGATTGCTGCCAACAGAGATTGGCAATTAACGGAATTAAAAGTTACAGTTGTGTTTGCCCAGTTGGGCGGCAAACTGACCCACCAACGCACCACCAACAGTCAACCACACTAGCAACAACTACAACAACAACAATAACAGACTAACTATAACAGTTACTAACAAGCTGACAGCGTAGGTGTTTATTACACTGCAAGAAATGTGTTGGCAGAAAAACTATTGCTCAAATTTAGGAAGGAAATACAGGGAAATTGTCGGAAAAGTTGTGATGAATCTAAAGAATTTGGATGTATAGTATTAGAATATACTTAAAGAGGAAATTTTGATAATTTTGTAAAACAATTAACTAAAAAAGAAAATTAAAACTAGAAATAAAATTGTAAAAAATAGAAGAAGTATTTCTAAAATTCTAAAAAAAATGCGCTATTAAATTATAGTTCTTTCTACATTTCGCGCAGTGTATTTCAGCAAATGCTGTCAGTGCAAACATGAAAAGCCACAGGCCAAAGGCCAAAGTAACCGCAAAAAAATGCAGAAAAAAAAACAAAACTTTTTTCCAGTTGTTGTTTACATTCGTGTGTGTGTGTGGAAACCCTTTGCGCCGCTTTCGCCACACTTTTTCAGGGGAGAGTGCAGATATGATAAACAAAAAGCTTAAATTTCATTTGAAATGAAAAACTAGCAAAATGGCCGACGCAGCACTTCCGGTTAATTGAGCAGGCGATGGACTGAGTTGATGATACTTACGTAGCGGCATATTTCCACCGGAGGCGGTGCGACGCCACAGGACATCCGGCAAAGGATCACCGCCAATGCGACACTGAAACACAACGGAGCTGCCCACAACAGCCGTCTGATTCTGTGGACCGCGTATGAGAAAAGGACGCACTACAAAAAGGAAAAGAGAGAGAGAGAGAGAGGGGGGAATTGTATTACAAGTTTTAAGCCTTATCAAATTCACTTGCTTACCGTGCACTTTGAGAAAAGCGGTTGCCGATTCGCGTGTTCCCACCACATTCTTGACCACACACTGGTAACGGCCATCGTCCGATTGGCGTGCATCCTGTATGGCCAGATTTCCACCATCGACGATCCGTATACGCTTGTTTCCGCCATTTCCGCCATTCAGATTCAATGTTTGTCCATTTTTGCGCCAAGAGATTTGCGGTTCTGGTGAACCGCGCGGTGCACCACACTCCATCAGAGCCACCTCACCTTGGGCCACTCGAGTGTTTTGCGGTTCCAATCGAAACTCATCGCGCAAAACTGCCATAGAAAGAGATAGAGAAAGAGAGTAGTAGCGAGAAGGTGCTTAGTAAAAGAGTTAGCTTTGATTGATTCAATATTAATAACTGTCGGGTTCTGTCAGGTAAAATGTTCCAAAGGCAAAACTTCAACTACATCCCTTTTCGAGTATATTTCATATTTAATGCGTCTGCTATTTGAAATCCCTCTACCCCCTTTCCCTATTCCTTTCACCCTCGTTCTTCCACTCGATATGCCAATAAAAAGCTTGATAATGATGCCTGTCCAGTTGCTTTGAGCTGCATCTGCTGCAATATTAATAAGCTTTGCCATTTGCAATGCGTATTTCGTTTTTTTATCAGCACAAACAGAAATTGAAAAATGTAAAAACACTTGAGTGGTATACGCTCAACGAGTTAGATACCCTACTGTTTAGACTGAAATGTGATTATATAATAAAATTGGTAAGAGAGTTTATTTAAAGTATACACAACATATTAATGTAGCTAGAAGTTGGTTCATACCAAATTTCAGAACTCTAGCTAACATAAATCCTGAGTTCTCTAAGATAATTCTTTGCATTAGTAAATGGGTATTCTTGAAATTTAGTATACATGAGTAGTTATTTAGTCTAGAAATAGTTGCATACTAATTTTCATGTCTCTAACTAACATAGGTACTGGGTTCTATTAGATATTTTCTGCATTAGTGGATAAGAATATTTGAAATTAAGAATTTATACTTATTTAGCCTAAATATAGTTGCTTACTAATTTTCATAACCCTAGCTAACATAGTTTCTAAGTTACCTGAGACTGTTTATCTATTTTAATGGAAATACTTTACAGCGTACCTTTTAAATATAACATATATGCATATTTAGGCCAGAAGTAAGTGCATACGAAATTTAATAGTTCTAAAATAATATGTCTACACAAGCTGTATGCATATTAAAGAATTTTTTAGTATTCATTTCTAGCACTAAATTACACTTTTTCTAGCACTCATATAATACAGGGTATAAAAATGTAGAATACCAAATGCGAAATGCACTTGAAGAAGACGCATAATGCGCTTCACTTGATGCCAAAGGCAACAAAGATTTCCTCAACTCGGAGCAGTTGTTGGATTCGTTTTGCAAGCAATCTAAATATTGCGCTCACAATGTTGTTCAAGATGAAAGATAAACAGGTGAAGACTATCAAATGCCAAAAGTTTGATAACCCTTCAAATGAGCTCAAGGACTGTGTTGCACAAATTGAAAATCCGTTTTTTCTCATTTTAAGACTACGACTCGTGCTCGGTATTATTATTAATTAATCTGGCTGAGAACAGCCCTTGGCAACGTGTTGAGCAGCCCCAAAAATGAGTTGAGTAATCCCCTTCAAGCCCCCCATTCGTGCTGTTGGATCAATTACAAAACATTTCTGCAAATGCTTTATTTTATTAATTAGAAAGTAACGTGAATACATGAACAACACGAACACGAACACGAACATGGCTGCGGATACGGACAGAAACGGAAACAGGAACTCGAACTGAAACGGGACATGCAATGAAAATGTGCAACGTCAATCGATCAATGTCATTAAATATACGTTTTTTTTTTGGCTTTTAAGCTTGTGCCTATTGTGGGTTTTATTAAATGAGCACTTAAAAGCAACAACCCCAGACAAAAAAGTACACAAACTGCACAATGTCTGAGTCAAGCCCTGAAAAAAACCTATACATTTAGAAATTGCAACCCTAAAGCCACTTGCGACTTTGCTGAAATTTGCATATTACACTTAAAGACAGATAAAATGGAGTTTTACAATGTTTTCAGCTGTAGATACTATTAAATATAGCTATAAACATAGACTAAAAACTATTTTAAGAATATAGATATTCAGAAAATTAATTTCCAGTAAGCTCTTCACATTTTAGTTTAAAAGCAACTACATTTTGTGCTTATATACAATTGCTTTCTAGACAAAACC
The DNA here is from genome assembly GCA_035047385.1 of Drosophila tripunctata. Taxonomy (NCBI): domain Eukaryota; kingdom Metazoa; phylum Arthropoda; class Insecta; order Diptera; family Drosophilidae; genus Drosophila; species Drosophila tripunctata. The sequence continues at coordinate 685,974 of JAWNPS010000225.1, forward strand.
TATGTTTTCCCAAATTACAACCCTAACCCCACATACGATTCAGCTGAAACTCACAGGACTGCTAGTTTAATTAATAAAATTTAGTTATACAACAAAGTAATACTTAAAATTTAACTACTTACATGCAACTTGCAACGTTGCATTCCTGGAACGCGCCACACCAAATTCATTCTTGGCCTGGCACCAGTAAGTGCCCGCATCGCTCTCTCGTCTCGAATGGATGACCTGCAAAAATAAAATGGAAGAAATTAGAGACATTATTAGAGATATGTGTAAACCGGATGGGTATTAAGTAGTTGAGAACTTAAGTCGACACGTGTCACGGTCACAAAAGATCAAAAAGCAAACGAAATTGCTCAACCAAAATCAAATAAAACTGGACTGTAGAGATACAGGGGAAAGTGAAAGTGAAAACGTGCGTTTTTGTCTGTACTCGGGGTTCAGTTTCGTATGTTGCGTATACGCAATTTAATTTAATTAAAAAAGTATACACTTGCAACCCCATAGGGTCTATGTCTCTATATGTATGTCTGTGCTTGTGCCTTGCCTTAATCACTTGGCCTCTTCAGTTTTAATTGGCAACAAACTGTAAGCTCGCCAACAAGTCACTTAGGATTCCCTTCTACTGCCCAAAGTCCGAGGGACTCCAAAAAATGCCTGAAATAACCCCGGCGTTGTCGAAATGCCATTGAAAACAATAAAAACAAACGAGTAGGTAGCTACAAATTGCCCTTCTGCCTTAGTCGAGATATCATGCAAAGTGCTTCGAGGCGATTTTAATGATTTATTTCCCCCCACACGCCGCACACCCCCTTCTCTGCAGGCCACAAACCCTATACTCCATATTCCGGATATACTTTGGCAATGTGATGTGTCCGGCTCTTGACGACACACACAGTGCCTAACAGAAAGATTGCAACCCATTTAACATTATTATCTTAACAATTTAACAAAATTTCAATTCAAAACGCACCCAGGCTGCAATAATTTGTTGAATTCCATTAAATATGGAAAGAAAACAACTATTTTTATTATACAACATTTTGTTGCATTTAATGAAAAATATTAAAAAAAAAAATGGAAACTTCGCGGGGGATGGCAAGAAATTTAATATAAGCACAACAACTGCAACAACTGCGGGGAGCAGCAGAAGGAGCCGTGCAGCAGCCCTTTTTCACATTTCCACTCTACCGCTTTTCCGCTTTCTGCTTTCCCACCCCGCCACACTCTGTCTCGTTAGCTGAAATTGTGAAATATGCACGCACGCTGTGTTTACAGTGGGCGGGGTCACAGCCCATTAGAGATGAGCATTTGACGATATATTTAGCAACGTCAAAAAGGGATTTAAGTCACACTTGTGACGAAAGCAGAGTCCTTTCTTTATTAAACCCGATTTTAGTATACTATCTAATATACTTTCTTTCCAACTAAATGTTTTTTTCTTAAGACTTTCGTCCCTAGAATTCATAAATTAGTGAAAAAATTAAGTATTTGTATATATATTAATATTTACTATTTAAATGGCATTTTACGATATTCGTATGATTACATCGATTCTATACCAACTTTTTGAAGAAACATTCCGAAAATTTTGTAAAACTGAATTGCATTCTCATCTCTAAGGTCTTTCTCAGGCCTAAACCTTAAAAAATCAAGCGAAAAGGGGGTACGAAAGTGTCCCCTTCCTGTTTTCTTATTATTATTATTGTTATTCTTGTTATGTCGTCTGTGTTTTGTTTTGCTTTCCGATCAAAATGCAACCAATCGGAAGCGCATAAAATAATATGAGCAAATTTATGCGCAAATGTTGCGTTTCTCAGGAGAAAGATACATGTTTACACTCGATGGGGAGTAAGTAGTTCCCAAATTCCCAGTTCTCAGTTTCCAGTTGCCAGTTGCCAGTTCAAATGAATTCCATGCCAAATGATACAGTCACGATAATGATAGAGTATTGGAGTATTGAAGAACACTTACCTTCAAAAAGAATAAACCACCCGCGGGCAGCATTATGCGATGTGAACCGACATCCGTTTTCAGTTCCCGTCCATCCTTGAACCATTGAATCGTTGGTGTTGGATTGCCGTCGGCCTTGCAATTAAACGTAAATGGATCATTTTTTGGCACCGTCGTATCCATCGGATGCTCAATGATGTGTGGATTTTCACCTGGCGAAAGAAAAGAAAAAAAAAGATATAATTATTAATTATAGTTTAGACAAAAAGAGAGAGAGGGAGAGAGAAAGAGAGGGTGAGGCACTTAGACACCAAGAGAGTATTTTTCTTGTGTCTTAGGTTCCTTGAGTTAGGCTCAAAACATGTGTGCTCTTAAGTGGAAGACACTCTCCAGGGATTTTTTTGGGTTTCTTAGTTTAAACAAGTTTTGTCACTTAACGTTGAGCAATTAATGAATCTATTAGACACTAAAGGAAAATGGAAAATCTGGACCCACGCAGCAGCAGCAGCAGGAAAATCTAAGCTAAGTAGAAATTATGTTAAGAATTTTTGTGCTCGCCTCAAATTCAATTAAGTTCAAGAAAATATTTGTTCGCCCACGGTGCCGAAAGAGACAGATGCAGAGCAGGGGAGCGGGAGCGGGAGAAGTGGACTAAGCATAAATTTAGAGCATGTCGATAAGCATAAAGGAAAGGACAACGTTAGATAAACTTTATTAAAAGCAGCAGCTAAAGACAACAACAACAAGCATGGACAGCGAAATGGAGAACAGATGAAATGTAATTACAAAAAGCGCTCAAAGGTGAAAAATGTGTGTGTGTCTGTGGGTGGTAGAGCGAGACAGACTGCGGATTGCAGTGAGCTTTTGCGTAGCCATCATTCAGCCGGAAATTAAGTTCTGCAGATTTATTGAAAGCGGATAGTAATGAGAGCTGAGCGCATGAGAATGAATGGCAGAGGCAAGCGATTGAGTTAAAACGTGATGGAAGAGACAACCCAAAACAGTAGTTGTGAAGCATGGAAGCTTTAAGAGTAAAATCATAGCTTTTTTTTAGCAGCTGCATACAAATCACAAAGCTATCACTATGAAAAATCACCATACAAAAGAGAGCAGGGTGAGCTTAAGTTACGCTCTTTCTAAGCAACGGCACCTTGGGACATTTATCAATTGTCTATTGTGTGCTCAATGCTCGTTGTTTGTCAAGGCGACAGTTTGTTAATTTAAATGAAGCTTAAAGAGCGTGCGACGTCAACACAGCACACAAAACTCCTTTTTCACTCTCTGCATTTCATTTTATCTGCTGGGTTTTTACCTTACCAGTGTGACCACAGAAAAACGCAAAAGGAATTTCTTTGGCAGCTAACAAAATATTTAATTAAGCAAAAATATGTTGCAGTTAAATCAACACACAAACACAAACCATATGCAAATGAAAAATGCAAAAAAGAAAAACAAAACAAACAATTTTTGCATTTTACAACAAATGTAAAGAGAAAATGTAAGTAAAGCAAACCACACACACACACACAAAAACTTCAATAAGCCGCAGAGAACAACTGCAACAACTGTAAAACAGGTAACTCAAAATACAACAAAGTTTTTATTTGCTTTTTGCACAAGTAAAATATAAGAGCAAGCCTTAAGATTTGACTTTTAAATACACAAAAGTCAAGGCGTAATTAAAAGAGAAACTGCAGCAGCAGCAGCAGCAGCAAAAATTTGACAGACTCTGTCAAAGTCAAAGCACAGAAGAGAGAGAGAGAGTGAGTGAGCAGTTCTTTTGCACTTAATTACGCTCATTTGGCGCACGCACTTTATTTGTAGTGTGTGTGGGTGGCAATTTATATGCATATGGAAATAATGTAAGAGCAGCAGAGAAGCAGAGTCTGTGTAAATAAACAGCAAAGTGCTGCCGGCGTTGAAAGCAAGCATGTGTAATGTACGTACACCTATGCAAACACATCGGGTAGTCAACAGAGAGAGAGAGAGAGTGGGGAGAGTCTTAGGCATGTGCCAGTCTCATAATGCGCTTGTACTGCACAACAGCAACAACTGCAGCAGCAGCAGCGTCAGCAGCAATAATAACAGGAAGTGCATTTGTTGTTGTTGCTGCTGTTAAGAAATCTACTCTTTACTTAGAGTAGATGCTGCGCTGCTGCGATGGCTGTGGCTGCGGCTGCTGCTTTCTATGTTTGTGCATACATATGTGTGTTTTTCTTAGTTTATGTGCTTTTGCGCGTTTTGTTGTTGTTGTTTGTTTGCTATTGCTGTTGTTGTTTGTCTGGCATCAGCATAAAAATGTCTGTCTTTGAGGCGTAACTCAGCAGCAGCAGCAGCAGCTGTTGTTGTTGTTGTTGTTGCTCTTTACTTGCTAACATTTCTCTGCTAATTTGTCGCTGTTATTTGTCTCCAACGGGTGCTAAGAGAGTTGCGTTTTCAAGCAGTTGCGCCAATATGATCATTATTAGCATGTCAACAACAACAATAACAACAGAAAATCACAACTTTCGACAAACAGCAACAACAACAGTTTGACACTGACGGCAACATGAAACGGCAAATAGGCAACGAAGAGAAGAAGAAGAAGAGGGTAAAAGCAGCAGGTGGACATATGCAAAGGCAAATATGTAAGCAGTGGACAGAGTTCACTCTCTTGCATTCCTCAAAGGCCTCCGCTCTCTTCGCTTGCAAATCAAACAACAAATAGATGTGGTGTGGTGTGAGCGAGATGCAAAGTGTGTGGATCCTATATTGTCCAGACAAACAGCTGTTAATGCACACACACTCCCTCTGTTGTAAATGCAGTGTGGCGTAAAACCACTGATTATGTTAAGTCTATGTTCGTCTCCCTTACACCCACGCAGCCACACTCTGCCACTGTCTTTAAGTGATTTCCTTAAAATTAAAGAGAAAAGCAAAAGTCAAATGGTGACAGCTTAACAAAGCTCTCTTTGCCAAGCACATAACATAACTGTATTACAATGCGACGCGTCGCTTTGCTGCTCTTCAAAAAATGAACAAAGCTTGACAATTGAATGAGTTGCCGTTTGCTGTTGTTGTTTTTTAGCAATGGCTCAAAATTATTTATAAGCTTTTAGTGCAGCAGCAAAGTAAAAGCAGCTAAGTTCTTGATTTGTTGTTGTTGTTGTCGTTGTTGCTATTTCTACATTTCTTGCCGTTGATTTATTTATGTTGAATGTTTAATTATTAATGTGCATGCAACTTTCGCGAGCATTAAGAGGGAGTGGGAGAGGTGAAGAGCTTTTGGGTCTCTTGTGGGCAACAACGGAAGGATGTGGGAGTGTAGAAGAGAAAGGGTTGCCGACTTCGAAAGAATTGTGGGTGGGAGAGGGAGAGGATATATGTACCAAGAGAGCTGCTGGAGTTTTGTAAGCCTTTTGCACAACTTTTGCCACTTAAGCTTTGTGTAAGTAAATATAAGAGCGAGTGTGAGTGCGTGTGTTTCAGATTTGTGTTGATGTTGTTGCTGTTTTGTTATTGTTGCTTTTGCTGTTGTTGTTGCTGTTGTTGTTGGGCAACTAAATACACGAAGGCGCTTATAATTTGTAACCCGCTTTTTCTGCTTTAAGTCGATCAAAATGTATCAAAATTGAGCAGATGAAAAGAGAGAGAGAGAGCGAATTGCTGATTTCCTGCAAACAGTGCAACCGTATTCTTGAAGCTTGTCAAACATGAAAGCTAGGGGGCGCCACTGCTTCTCAACTTAAAATCAAATTCTAAAAAAGCTTAAATTTTGGAAGCAGAATTTTTCCTATGGTAAACTAGAATATAGAATTGTATTGCGATCGATAATCGCTTAACTTTTAGCAAAGCTATCGTAATTTAAAGTTAACGGAATTTCAACCTAACCTAACTAACAGTAGGACACGGTTTGTGATGCTGATCAAAAGGCTGTTAAGCCTTATTTAACTTAAATGCTCATCATTTAATAAATGTATTGTGAATTAAAGTGGAAAGTTATTTTCAGTGTATGGTGTGTGGGTGTAAATCCCGTATAATAAATGTGGCATGCCACATTCATTACAGGCACAAAAAACAATGGCACAGAATCCCCGGCAAAGTTTCTTTTGCTAAACTGCAGAGTATTTCAGAGTGCAATAAAACTTTTCGAGTGTGTGTGTAGGAGAGTGTTGTTCTGGTTCTTCTTGTTCTTGTTCCCTGTTGTTGCAAAGTGTAAGAAAAAATGGTGTAAAGTGCGCATTGTTCTTCCTCTTCCTGTTTACAGTGTTTGTCTTTGTATTTGTGCGCCTCGCTTGTTGTTTGTTTGCTTAGGGGCTGCGCCTAAGGCTAAAAGGAGACAGGTAGCAGAGAGAGAGAGAGAGAGAGAGAGAGAGGGAGCGAGGAGCCTAGAGCGGAAGCAGCCCGACTGCCAATTATTTAAATGCTGGTATTTACCAAACAACACGACGGATGTGGGCCAAGAAAGCAGAAGACAAAGACAGAAAGAGAGAGAGAGACAGCGAAACAGTGCGGGGGGAAAAGAGAGAGAGAGACAAAGGCAGCAACAGCGACGCATAAATCATTATCACATTTATGTAATATGCACAAGGAGTCATGGGACAAAAAACAGACAGTCAGACCAAAAGTATTTGCCCAGGCAATAACAAGGATCGCAAGGACCAAGGACCGAAAGGATGCGAGAGGCCATAAAAAGCGAAATAAAGCAAACGGGGATTATATCCAATAATATGAGGATTTCATTTCGGCACAAAACATGCTACACACACACACACACAGGGTATTCCCCTTGCGAGTCAATTTTATTGTTTTTATGATTGCAACAAAATGCAAGAAATCAAAATATCAAATAAATTATTCAAATGTATTAAGCACATTAATAAATGTACGAGTGTCTGTTTGTCTGTATAGAAAAACAGCCAAAACAAGGGATATATTACAAATCCTCAAGATATTTAGCCCTAGGGTTCACATTTGATTAGACTAAAGCAGCGGAGTGAAACCACAAGGCAGAAACCCTGTGGCTCTCACTCCCTCTCTCTCTCTCTCTCTCTCTCTCTCTCTCTCTCTCTCTCTCTCTCTGTCTCTCACTCTTGGAGGGTAGCAGAATTCCACATTCAACAAATGTTCAATGTCAAATTTATGCCAGAGCATGCCGTCAAGTCTGGCAACCCTGGCAAGTGTCTGGAGAGCTGGCTGCTGACGCCACGCTAATGAGCCAAAACGCCCCAAGGTGCTAGAGGAAAAGCGAAAAAATACCAGTAAGAAAGGCTAAGAGCGGTCTAACCGACTGTAAAACACTATGTACTTGTTTTAGAGCTTTATTGGGTAAGTGCAAAATGTTAAACACTCATTTTTAAGAGATCTAACATATGGCAGATATATGATATAGTAATTCGATTCTAACGAAATTTGGTCGAGCTAATTTATATAATTCAATTATACACATTTTGTGTGAGTTTCGTCAAGACATCTTTAATATTTCTCATGTTATGTGGTTTTGGAAACGCTAGACGAATCTACATGCCAAATCTGATGGCTCTAGCTCTTAAAGTCTCAAAAATACAGCTTTCTAAACTGAGAGACTTGCAAACAGACATTGCTTATGGGAATATATAGACTAGTACAATTTCTGCCTGACAAACCCAATACACCACTGTACATTCGCAAAGTACTGGGTCTGCAAATACCAGACATCATCTTCAACAGCAGCGTCTGATTGGGGTTGTGTTCCCATTCCTAGATTTTTCACACATTGTTTGCAATGATCCCAAAAAAAAATCCCCCAAGGCGACGCTTTTCTTTAGCTTTTTCCCTCGCGACTTTTACAAACTGTTAATTAAATTCGACACATGGCGGGAAATGTTTGTAACAAGTTAAAATATGCATTGACTTGCCATTTTCTTTTTTTTTTTGGCTGCTGCTTTTATGAGTGGTGGCATGCCACCACAGCTGCCACTATGTAACTACGGTTTGCTCTTATCAATAATTTCATAAATGGGGGATAAAAATACATTGAAATCCTTTTAAAGCCACCAACTGAAGACCAAAAAAAAAGCTGAAAGCTCCAATGTTGCCCCTTTCGCTGCCATAAATATGCGCGAAACCTGAAAAAAAACGACATAGTGGGAATATAAAGGACAAACCAGAGTACACACACACACTCGCATTCATTTGGGACTCCGATCAATGTCATATACCATATTCCCTATCTGCCCGTTTTTGCCGTTTTCTTTATCAACTCTTTATAGTTTATATCTTTGTGTTTCAGCTCTCTCTCTCTGTCTCTCTCTTTCATACTGAAAACTTTGCATTTGACCATGGCCCAAAAGCATAATGGATGCTGGCTTTTAAGAACTTACGTTTCCGTTTATATCGTTCATCTTTTGATGATGATGATGCTGATGATGTTGGCCATAAACTTATAAAGTGCTTTATCGGATCCCTCAAAATAGTATGATGTAAATCTGTCAGTTTGGTTTAGAGATTCAAGCTTAGTTTTAGCCAAGTGGCTTTAGCCGGTTTCGGTTTCCCCAAAAAATTTGCATTACAATGTGCCCTTTATGCGTTTGTCAAAAGTGTTTTTTTGAAAAAAATGAATAATTATTTTGATAAGACTAGAGTTTTTGGACATTGACAAATGCTGCCAAGTCTATGGCACTTAACAGAAGAATAGCCAAAGAAACACAGAGAGAAAGAGAGAGGGAAACGAAGTAGGGAGTCACAGAATACTGAAGTATTCCAACTGGCAATTCTTAATTAGCTAAAATATATTTAAAATTCTGAAAATTTTAAGTTAAAGATGATAAGAAACTGAACTACAAAGCGTCTTTTAAGATTGCATTCATTTTTCTTCTTTACAAATTAGTTCCTATGCTAAAAGTTAATTTTAAATCAGTTTTTAAATCTTTTATTCAAATTTCTAGCGATAAACTTACGACATGTCGCACTGTTTTCACAGTTTTTACAGGGATTTCCTTATAATACTTGACAAGTTTATATAGAGTTGACACACAACTAGCGATAAGAATAGAAAGAAAAAAAAAACAAATGCCACAAATGCTGTCAATCATAATATATTGTAGTACTGCTGATAAGTCCTACCCCAACATTATCAACTTTTTATAAAAATAAACTGACAGCAACAAGACAACATCAAAGTGGAAAAATCAAAACGAAACGAATGCAATTAATCATTTGAATAATCTCTTAATTGTATTCGTTTTAGATTTTAATTTGTTTATTTCGTAAGCCGATTAAACAACACAATTTCATAGTTCACAAAGCGATAAGCTCAAGTTTTGGAATAGCCCACAGTTCACTCTACACGTACATATATTCTCATATTTTTCTAGATTTCAGTTTTCGTTCATAATTTGTCAAAAAAACAAAAAAAGCGGCAAAGAAAAAATATATATATGGTTTGAAATTAATTACATTTGTCATAGCCATTGACATTTCGACAACTTTTCTATTAATTATTTTTGATAGATGTTGTGGAATGTATATGCATAGTTTTGGAGCTATGGAAATTGTGATTTATGGGCGTGACACAGTTTCCAAATGCTCCACAATACATACGTGATATTATAGTCAAATTCTTCAAACCGATCATTGCTTACCTGCAAGTAGAGAAAATTGGAAAAAAAGAAAAAGTTAATATTTATGTATAATCATATAGTGGGCTAAGGGAGGGGGGTAGAGGAAACACAAACTATAAACCTTATGCATGCTGTCGTCAGTTTTTGACATGCCTCGATAGAAGATATGCATCAAAAATGAACTCGCCCCTGAGCCCCTGGGCTACACAAGCCAAACTACCCAGACTATTCAGGCTACCGAACTAACCCAACTATTTCAGCAGCATTATTCAGCTGCCCAGCTGCCTCACTAACAAAGAGATCATTATCAAGGGCTGGGCAAAAAATATATGTGTATAAAGGAAGCAAAAATGCACACAGATGTCGTTGATTGAATATCGATTTACGTACAGTTCTCATACCCTCTCTTTCTCATCCTTCTCTCTCTGTCTTCTCATTAGGAAGTTAAGAGAACGCATGTTAAATGTAAATATGAATAAATGAGCTAAATAAAACAAAAAAACGAGCATAAAGAATACAGAAACTGAAACTGAATAATGTGAATATATGTATAGTGAACTTTAGTTCAGTTCAAGTTTATGTTTTAGTTCTTTTCTTGGTTTCAATGTCACATGTTGCAGGCCTGGAATGTCCTGCAGGCAACAATCGGATACGTTAACGTATTCGTATCGCAATCGTTGTCGTCATCGCTGAAAAACCTCTTTCGGGCCACTTCAAGCGCGAAACTCAACACGGCTGAACGACAAATGCCGCCAGCGAAAGATTTTAGCAATGGATAAGCTGCAGAGCGCTACAGAGAGCTGCAATGAGTCTCGGACTCAGTCAGTCAGTCAGGACAACCCGAAAACCCAGGCAGAGTGGCTCAATGGCAGACCCTGGCAAAAAAAAAGGGCTGCCGTCTACTTCGATGATTGATTTCATGGCAAAGTTGATTTCAATCAGCAAATGTTTATGCAGTTTTAAAGACCCTGTACGCGGAAATAACAGAAGAGGGTGTATAAATAACTGCAAGAGCTTTTAGTTCCATCATAACAGAAGCACAAAGCCATTACTTATTAAGTTTAGTTAGCAAACAACTTTGAAACCAAAGAAAACTCTTTAATTTCATCTACTTTACTTAATCAAGTACATGGTCTTCTACTGTTGTGCTTACTCCATTGTCGCCCCTTTCGTGCTGTCCTTGTTTTTGCTGCTGTTGACGTCAAGACGGTTGAGTTGGTCCGTCGCATTGGTCGGGTCGCTTGGGGGTTTGCAAACTGACAAGAATTATGACACTATCCATATTTGGAGTACACTATCTGGCACGATTGGGGATCGGGGAATCAAGTTGCGCTGTCGTTTAATTGCCAAAAGCGCATAATTAAGGCAACGGACATTGAACCCACCCATAATAACCCAAGAGAATCGACTAAATTAATAGGCTTCTTTTAGGTTTCTTTCTTATTTTTTTTGGCAAAATTTGTTAATCAAGTGAAAGAGAAATTAATAGACAATTGAAGCAGAGCGGAGAGAAAGAAAGAGAAAGAGGGAGATAAAAAATAATCTAAAATGCTTAACAAAAAGTTATTATTGAGCCTTGGATGATGATACAAAATTGTTGATATTACGAAGGAGTGAGACATATAATCCCTACAAAGAGAAGAACAAAGTTAAGGTACCAAAAGAGAGAGAGAGAGAGAGAGAGAGGGAAAGAAAATGAGATATGTGTATCATATGAAAGCTAATGTGTTGGCTTAGAAGCTATGCACAGAGAGAAAAAATGTGAGATTACATGAAAGAGACACGGAATGGGGATAAAAACATAGAAAGATTTGTTGAAAAATTAGAGATAAAAACACTTAAAAAAAGAGGTTTATATAGAAGTATAGCCAACTAATTTGATGCGTAATGTGTGAGAGTGAGACCAAAAGACATAAAAGTGAGTAAGCCAGAACTAAAAAGAAAATCTAGTAAGATGAAAAGTAAAGCAAAGAAGATGATAAAATGAAAGCGAGACAGATTGATTAAACGAAAGTGAAGAAAATTGAAAGAAAAGTGATAGAGTCAAAGAAAAGTGTTTCAAGGCATTACAAATGCTACACATTTTGTGCACAGTGTATTCGTATACATTCAAGCCTGCATCCCTTTTTTGTACCTCCTTTCTCTCCCGCACTCCTTCCCTATGGCACTCCTGATGTCCAGAAAACTGATTTAAGCTGCTCACACAACATTTAATAAACGTTGAAAGTAAATGTCATTAGAGAGATTCTCGCTCCATGTGGCACTTTGCTTTCTATTAGGGCTAAAACTACCTAGACGGGGTGGGAGCAGTGGGCGGCAGGGGGAGAGGGGTGGAGTTGTTCGCGCTGACACTTGATGAGCTGTCATAACATTAGATCATGTCTGTGGAGCATGTGAGGCAGACGAGAAGAGGCAGAAGCAGTAGCAGGAGCAGAAGCAGCTCATTAGTCGTGGAAAACTGTTTACTCTGCTTATTATTATAAACATTAAATGAGGAAAATGCTATGAAAAGAGGGAAAATGTAGTGGAAGAGTGGAAGTAAGGCAGAAAACTTTAACAGCTTCAACTAAAAATGCACTTTAACTTGCAAAGAGAGGAAAAAAATGAAGAGAAAACTTGCCTAATTGATTGATTGATTGACTAACTGATTGATTGATGGATATATTGAATGCGTTTGAATGTGGCTATATAGCCGCCATATGTCAATAGCTGTCCATTCAAAGTAAAATTTATTTCAGTTTATTGAAATCATTTTTTCCAAAAATGTTTCTCAAAATAAACAGAAAAAAAAAAGAAAAACATTTTCTAATACAAAGAAAAATCTCGCAGCTGTCATTGCTTTTAAGTGATTGAACGAGGGCTGGAGGAAAATTCGTTGCGCTTAATGAAAGCGACACTTGACGTAGATATTGTTATTATTATTATCATTATCATTATTATGTTCCCTCCCTCTCTCTTTCGCTCCCACTCTCTGTCTCTATTTGGGAGCCTGACTAATCAAAAAATTATGAGACGATTTGTTACACCAACTACAAAGTTCATTGGCAGGGCGTAGACGTAGAGTATTTAGAGTAATTCTTTGCTCTTCAATTCTTCTTCTTCTTAGAGAATCAATGACTTTTTGAAGGCGGAGAAATGAAAGCAAAAGAAGAATTGATTAAGATGTGGGCGCAAACCGAAGAAAAACATAATAAAATTCCCAAAAAATAGTTGACATTGAGGAAAGTGGGATTAAGTGTGTTTTGAAGAGCTTTCGAATTGTTCAGCTATCAGCAGCTTGTAAAGCTCTTGGAAAAGCTCCGAAATAGTTTACAGATAAGTAAAATATTTAGTAGCTATTAGATCTTTGGATTAATTATGCAATAAGAGAAAGCACGTTAATATTGTATCTCTATAAGCACCAGAAAAAATTTGAAAGCACATTAAAGCTTAACTATACAAATTTTTATACTACAGAGGCAGAATGATAAACAGTATGAAAGAAATATAAGTTTAAAATGAACTTTCTGACAATATTTAATACATTATTAAATTATTATTTAATTTTATTGTTGTGTAATGATTAGTTTAAAAGCACATAAAAACTTAAAACGGGTTTTGCAACTACTTACATACTGCGATTTATTTATATATTAATGCTTTGCACAGCTTTAAAGCACTTGGCAACCCTTTAACGAGCTTTTAAGCTTATTACTTTACAATTACTGTAATTAAGTCGTGAACAGTTTTAAAGCAGCTGAAAGCACCACCTGTTGCTCAAAGCTCTCTACACTGTTGTTGCCCCGTTTAGCGAATGGCTTAGACTTTAAACTGTTAGTGAGTCGATAAGTAAGTCTCAGATGGGGGAATTGTTAGATAAAGACAAAACTGAATCCAGTGCTGAAAACAGTCTTACAACTTGACTTGCGCCACAAATGACTTCCGTTACAGACACAAATTATAATGTAAATCGATGCAACATGAACATGAAATATAATTGAATTCAAAATGTTGCCACACACGGCAGCAGCAGCAGCAGCAACAGGAGAAACGACAGCAGCAACAGGAGCAACGACAACAACTGACAGGCAACAACAAACTAGCGACCACATATATTAAGAGGGAGATGGAGAGAGAGAGAGAGAGAAGGACAGAAAACTTAGTAAAGGGCAAAATGCTAATAAATGCTGAGAACACAAAAAAAGCTGGAAAATAAATAGAAAGAAATGAAACTCAAAACATTGCAACATTGTGGCTCGTTTGGCCAATGACAACAGCAGCAACAACGAAGACGACGACGTCATGTAACATGTAACTGCACATCAAATATGGATGCAACAGTCAGGAGCAAGCGAGACAGAGACAGGGAGAGAGAGAGAGGGACAGTGGATGTTTGAGCATCTTTGGCGGCAATATATCATCAAAGTGCAGGCAACGGGCAAAGATTGTTGCTCATGTTGCAGCAGCAGCAGCAACAACAGCAGCAGCAGCAGCAAAATCAATGCAATTTCTATTTGTAAATGACCAAAAATGAGCAGAGAACGTAGCAGGCAGCATGAAGCAGTTGCAACTGTTGTTGCTGTTGTACAAGCTGAGACCACCTTGGAGGCAAATGCAACAGCAACAGCAGCAGCAACAACAGCAAAAACAGCAACAGCAGCAACTGCTGCTGACAACGCTTGCATTTCTATTTATTTCACAATAATTAATAAACACATTGTGCACAATTTATCAGTGGCAAGTTATTTGTAGGGGTTTCATTTGCAGCACGTTGCAAGTTGCCTGTTGCCAGTTGCCAGTTGCAAGTTGCCAGTTGCCGGCAAATCGATTAAGCTATCTGTGAACGCAGATGAGTTGAAGGAAAACGAATTAAAAACGCAGGGAGAAAAACATGTGAAAAAGCTATGAAAAACGAGCGTCGGCTTTTTGATGCATGTGGCTGCAGGGCGTAGAACGGTAGAGAGAGCGGCAGCAACTTGCCACAGCAACATCCTCCAGAGTCTGTCTTGCAACGCCTTTCTTTGCTCGCTATTTGTTTGTTTTCATTGCCACACACACACACACACACACATGCTCACATACAAAAAATTCAATTTAAAAATTATTGCTGCACTTGCGTTGTGCACGGCGGCAACATGTGGCTGTGGCAGCAACAGCAACAGCTATTGCGTCTTGCCCCCAAAACATGTTGATTATTTAGCAGCAAACATGCAGCGTGCAACTGGCGGTGGCAAGTGGCAAGAGGCAACAGACAAGCGCTTGTTGCTTGCTGGCGCACACTGTACGCAACAACGGCAACATAATTTGTTGCCAGCAACATTGAACGTTGCATCCGTGTGTCCGTCTGTCCGCCTGTCCGCCCGTCTGTCCATGCGTCCGTCTTTTAAGTTTAATTTCGCATTTGGCATTTGCCTCATTTGCATTTTACTGTCAAATTAATCCAATTTAACACAAGCAACTCAAGAGTTTTGTGCTGTCGTTGTTCAAGTTGTGGCATCCCTATGCCATACCAAAGCATACTACTAACTAACATGGGTATTCTTTTCTTATACATAGGGTTCGGTTCGGTTCGGGTTCGGTTTGGTTCGACTTGGAAGTACGCAACAAAATGTTTTGCTGCCAAAACGAACAACATAATTACCGTTAAGAATTGCGAACGCAAAGAAGTTGAGAACATTTTAAGGTTGCACAGTTTAGACGATTGCCGGTTGCTGGTTGCCTGTTGCAGTTGCTGCTGCTGCTGCTGCCGGTCCCCTTAATTGCCAGCAATGTCCACTGGCAGCCATTTGAGGCAACAACAACTGCAGCACGACTTTTGCCAGTGCCCCGTGTCTTAGGCATACACTGATAAAAATTATAGTTATAAAGAAGAGAATTATTGTTCTACAATATTGCAATTCTTATTAAGAATTCTCAAGTAGTTCTATCTGGAGAAACTATAAGTAAAAATATTTTAAAAATTTTTATAAAATATTTTAAAGTCACTTCTCTTTGAAAACTCTGCGTTCTATATATAGAAACCATTAAAACCTTAAAATATTTATCACATAAATGGTTTAAGCATAAAAATATAATAATTTTTGAATTTTTATTAAAAAATATTTTATTTCTGTTTTAAAATTCACATTTTTAAATCTCTAGAATTTTTCCAGTGTAATTTGTAGTTTTAGTTTTAGTCTTGGGGGCATTAGCAATATGGGAAACGAATCGCTGACCAGACGCGCCACTCAACATTGCGGCATGTGCAACATGTTGCTGCCACAGACTTGCTGTTGCTGTTGTTACTGTTCCTGCTGCTGCTGCTGTTGTTGCTACTACTTAGCTGCAGGAGATGACCGCACGTATCGATCGCATTCCGCGTTCCTAATTCGCCAGCATTTTGCACAAGCTCAAAGAACTTTACCATATTCAGCAGATAGCGCGAAACGCTCGACTGTCGCAAATCAGATACCAGAAAAGCAGCATAGATGATGAGAGGGGTGGAAGTGAAGTAGCAAAGGGGGCAGATCGAGATAGTAGGCAAGCGATGGAGGGTAAGAAAGAGTAGAAGATTAAGAACAAGAGTGGCAGAGAGAGCGAGAGCAAAGTTTTGGTTTAGGGAGGAGCGCGTGTCGTGCTAAAACTTTGCAGTAAACAAAATCAAAATGCAAATATTACAATAGTACGAAATACGAGGTAGTGTATTGGGTTCGTCAGAGGCTGTTTGTTGTTTATATAAATAAATAAAAATAAATTTAACAATACAAGTATTGCTATGATATACGAATATAGTTTCTCTAAACTTTCTTCTAGCTTTATGCAACACGCGCTCATCTCTAGCCGCGAACAGACTCGGCGAATTGTTTAGCATATGCAGATGGGTTAAAGTCAGTTTTGGGTTTAGTTGAGGATAGTTAGAGGATGGGTTTTCTGCCTTTACGCAATGCTTGATTTGCACAGAAAATGCAGTAAATTATTTGCATACGTTAGGAGCAGCAGCAGCAGCAGCAACTGAACGAGTAGCGAGAGACGCGTTCTTGTATCTACAAGATACAAGATACAATATTAAATTTAAAACGCGCACAGACGAAACGAAACGAAATATGTTAAACGCGTGACTAATGTGAGAACGTTCCACCAGATACATTTTGTTCGTTAGTCAAGACTTGATCAATGATCGGAGACCGACATCAGCAACAGCAACAACTGAGACTCTCTGGCTTTTGGCTAATTAGCTATGCAAACTATGAGATACACCGCAAAAGATACGCGCGAAATCTTCTAGACGATTTCATGTACTCTTTTTGCAGCTTTTTTCCTTTAGCTTTAAGTATTTTTTGTTCATTTTTTTGTATTTTTTTTTTTTGGCATGTTATTTGCAAAATGCCTGCAGCGTCATGCGTGTAATCTGTTGCAAAGAAAGTTTAACTCGATTTACTTCCAATTAGTTTGCCATTTTCGTATATTGTAGCTGTATCTTTAAGCTTGTTTCTGCGCTGTGTGTGTGTGTGGGCGCCAAATACGTTAACTCCAAATTGCTTAGACGATTTTAAAACCGAACGATTCAAGACTGTAATTTAACTAAACACAGATATTTCGCCTTGTCTGTCTTGACTAAGTGGCGTTTCGCTACATGAGGAAATATGTGTATTGTATGTGTATCTTTTTGTGTGTGCTGCAGCTTTGTATCTTGCAGATACTCAACTCAACACTGGCATTATTATTAGCGGAATTAAGATGTGTTTAAGATCGCATTGGTATCTTTACGTGTTACGCTTTTACTCATATCATTATTATAATGAAGATTTTCGAAAACTGCCGCTAAACGATTGGCAAAAGAATTTTTGCTTGGAATTTGGGTTAAAAACATTTTAATGATTATGAAGAGAAATCTTTTACTTTTTAAAGAAAATTTGCTTGATTATTAGTTTAAATGCTTTGCTAAATTGTTGAACATTTATTTTTGTGTAATTTGTGTAAGACAAATTTTTGACAAAATAGGTAATATTTATTATAATAATTTAAATTTCTCCCATGAGATTTGCATAATTTTCAAATATTTATCAGAAGAATGTGAGTAATATAATTTTGTGCCAATATAGATAGTAAATTCTTGAATAATTGTTTTTGCCTTTAACATTATGTTCCTAAATACCATATTATTTTGCAGTTTTTCCGTTTCTTTTTCAAACGAACATGCTTAAACTCAAAAATAATGTAGTACCCATTAAAATACTTCCTTTATCAATATGTTTTTATGTTCTAGAATACCGAATAGTTCCATAATTTCAACTGCAGTTACATTCTTCTAGTTTCCTGCTCTAAAGTATCCTTTTAATCTAACTGCTTTCATCTCTGCCTTTCACCAAGCACCTGCATTCAGGATAATTTCGCTTTGTTGTAACTATTTCAACTTTATCGAATGCATTGTATCGGGCGAAACAACAGCAGCAAAAGAATAGAACCCAAAAACAACCCGAAATACAGCAAATTGTCTACCTACCTAAGACTCAATGCTCTTGAAACATACCAAAATGCCATTGTTATGAGGCGAAGAGAACCTTTTCTTTTTCATTTTCCATTTTCATTTTCTTATTCTACATTTTATGTCTAGTTTTCAGTTCTTCTTCTATGTATGGCTGCTGCTGCTGCTTCTTCTTGTAGCCAGTTTTCTCTATTTCTCTATTGTGTGTTATTTCGTTTTTCGACTATTTGGTTTTTATTATTTTTTGGTTTTTGGTTAAAATTTATGACTCGTTGCCGCCAGTTTTCATAGTGTGACCATGCCATGTGTTGCATACAACTTGAGAATGCGTTTCTTGTTTTCTGCCTCCCTCTCTCTCTCTCTTTTTCTCTGTGCATTGTTTGGTTATTCGTTTAGCGTGCTGCAGCTAATCTCCTTGTTCTACCTACGCATTTACGAGTAGAAACTTAAGAGACCAGACAAATAAAACTCCGAAAACCCGAAATTGAAACCGAACCCGAACAGCAACAACAATTTTCTACTCTATTTGGCGGCACAAATTGCCTTTGACCTTGTCCCTCTTCCTCTCCCTCTGTCTCTACTCCCGCAGCATTTAAGGAAAACTAAGAAACTGACGGCCATTTTGGAGTCTAAAGAAGCAGCAGAGAGCGGGAGTTGAAAATGCTGAAAAGGCCATTGAAATAATTTTGCCGCCTTTGCATTGTTGCTTCAATTAGGCAGCATTTGAGGCAAACATAAGGAAAACTTTGCACATTAAATGGGAAACGGAGGAAAATGGCAATGGAAATTGCTCTAACTGCGCTGTCTCTCTGTCTGTTTGTTTGTTTGCTTTCGTCTGTCTTTGAATTCCCGCTGTAAAAACAGATAATCATAAAAATTTAGCAGCATGAAAATTGTTAAATTTTATTAACAAACTTTTTTGGCCTTTTAGTTGTTTTTTTTTTTTTTTTGTTTTTTATATATGGCTAAAAATTTAATTTGTAACACTCGCCGAACATCAAAAGCAGCTGCTTGTGGACCACTGACCACGTAGGATAAGCCCGCAACTGACAGTTAAATGGGCAAACGCGACTGGCAAATGCTCTGTGAAACTTGACTATTTTAGAAGACTAATATAACAGCTGAGTTTATAGGGTATTGCTGCGTTTGTTTGCCAAATTTGCTGACTTTAGCACTAAAGGGCATCAAGATTGTTCAGTTTAAAGTTAGTAAAAAATGGACAACAAGAAACATTTTTCAATTATTTGCTATAATTGAGAGTGTGTACTTTTATATAACTTTAATGTGTTGCGAATTTCTAGCTATAAATTTTATATTTATTGTGTAGCATACCCCTTTCTTATTTGTTGCAGGGTATAACGAATGTAATCATAAATACGTATAACAGTTTTGTTGTTGTTACTTTCAGTTTGGCTTTGGTAGATGTTGCTGTTGCCGTTGTTGTTGCTGTGGTTGCTGTTGCAATTGCGTATAGACATTTATTTGTTGTTGTGGCATTACACACACGCACTGTCTACTTGTATGTGTGTGTGTGCGTGTATGTGGGTTTTACCTGACTCTGTGTGGGATTATTCCTGCCAATGCGAAATTATACAACTTTGGCAACTTTGGCCTTTTGTTTTGGGTTCCCTTTTTTTTTATTTTGGTCGATTTCTTTCTTTCTTTTCTACGAAATTGTTGCTTATTGCTTTTGGGTTCCCTCTCTCTTACCCCCTCTTTCGCTTAGCGTTTAAGCCGCTGCTCTGTTTTCATCATCTCCCCGCTCTCTCGCTCTGTCATTTGCTGTCTCTGTCACGCTGTATTGTATAGATGCAGGTAAGCGTGAAAATTTGCTAAGCCAACTTAATGCAACTTTGCTTTCTTGGGATCTGTAGCTGATGCTGTTGTTGTTGTTGTTGCTGTTTCCTGCTGATGTTGCTGCTGTTGTTCGAGATGTTGCTGCTGCTGTTGTTAATGCTGACCCCTACGCATTGTTTTTTGGCCTTTCATTGTTTTCAATACTGCGTTTGACCCTCGCCTTTTCCTTTTTCTTTTGCTGTTTTCCCGCTGCGTTCACAATTTATGCGACGAGTTTGCTTTATCTTTGAGTATGTATCTGTTAGCTACACAGTATCTGTATCTGTAGCTGTATCTGTTGCTCCTAATAGAGATATGACTGAAGCTGAACCTGAACCTGAAGCCGAAGCCGAAGCCAGACTTTATTTAATTTATACATTAACCCCTTTTGTGGCTGCCTCATCGTGTCACACGATTTACATTGCATGTTGTCACGTCATTCTGTCAACGTGCAACAACACTCTGGCTTGCAACACGCCCCAAAGCTTCCTTTTTGCCTTGCCACCATCTCCTTGATTATTTGCCATTTTCTTTTTGCTTTTTTTTTGTTTGTTAGCTACCGTGAGTAATTAAGCCGAATGCCTTTGTGCCAAGTTCGCTGCTTGTTGCCTCATGTTGCTGTTGCCGCTGCTGTTGCTGCCTCCAGCAGCTTCAAAAGTTGTTGCCGGCTTTCGTGGCCCATTCCTAGATCCAATTAAAGTGCCATAAAAATCACTTAAGCGCTTCGCATTTGACAATCAACTTTAATAAAGACCAGAAATGGTCTGTCCACCTCCTTACGCTGCCACCCCCTGACCCCTGTGACTCAACCTTGACCCAAGGCACAGCAAGAGGAGAGAGAGAGTGGGAGAGAGGAAAAAGGCGGCTGTTGACAATAAATGGGCAACAGGAATCGGCAAACAGTGTTGCAAGTTGAGGAGTCATGCCACGCAAAGGGAAACAAGTTGCGATAACAACAGCAGCAGCAACAGCCACAGCAACAACAACAATAACAATGATTGCAACAACAACCCAAAAAAAAGGGCGCAAAAAAATTATGAAAAATTAATTTCTGCCCGACGGCAGCATCAGACACTGGCAAGAGGCAAAAGGGCAGCAGCAAGACAAAAAGGGGGCAGACAGACAGACACATGGAAAGTGATTCGCAGGGTCAGGAAATTTGCTGTTGTTGTTGCTGTTACTGTTGCTGCTACATATAGTTGTTGTTGTTGTTGTTGCTGTGTTGTTTATGCGCGGCAAAAAATAACGAAGTGAATCACGAAAATGCTGCCAGATGAGTGTTAAATGTGTTTTAATGCTTTTATGGCTAAAGGAATTAAGTGCAAATAGCAGGCAGCAGGGAAAATACTTTTCTGGGGCACTCTACGGGCCAGCGTTGCCAGCTGGTTAAATTAGTGAAATTAATTAAAATGGGATTGTGCGAATTGCTACATTTAACTAAGAGGTTTAATAAGTTATTACAATAGAAGAAAAGTTTTCAACTGCTACAGTTGAACAATTTCAATTAGGCGTTGCCATATCGTTGAATTGGCGTTTTTCAATTATGTTAAACAGTAGTAGTGACTAACCGAAATGCAATTAAATGGTCTAATCTGTAATTTCACTATGTGGACTATGTGGAATGTGTAGTACAGTTTAAGGCAGAGCGTTGCCATATCGTTGCATTTGACTTGCTAAAAGCACCACTGTTTTGGTAGCTTGCATTTGGAAAATGAATATAAAATATAACAAGCAGTTTAATTTACATTCAAGATATTGATTAGATTATTCTTAGGCAGAGGGTTGCCATATCAATGAAATTTTTCATATTATAATAGCTTATCAATTAAAAATTTATAACATATTCTTTGCTTCAACTGTCGTTAACAAAGTGATACAGTTTTCAGAATATAAGTTTAAGCGTTGCCATATCGTCGCTTTTTGCTACAAACAAGTTGTCTACAGTAAGGTTTTGCATAGAAAAATGTTATGGATAGTGTGTGATATAACTTTTAAATAACATTTCTGCAGGTTTATTATATCAAAAGCTAGCAGCGTTGCCAGATCGTTATGCATGACTTACATGGAAGCACTTTAAACGACAAAAATTTGATTTAAATACAATAAATGCGTAGCTGCTAGATGTTTTTTATGGTTTTTCAACAACAGCGTTGCCATATGTTAGTTTTTCACTTCCACTTGTAGGTTAAGTGCAGTAGACGCACTTTTCTTTAACTCACTCACTGATTATCATGAATAGCTGAGACGCATAAACCCCAATCGAACAACTATACAAAAAAAAGTAGCGATGTAAAATGCAAAGATCACGCTTGAATTTATCCCTTAGTTGCGCCTTTTTTTGTGTGAATGTTTAACAATACATTCCACTGTTGCGGTAACGATGACGATTGCCAACCATCCACCAACATCAGTGGCAACTTTGGCTGCAGGCAGGCAGGCAGCTGCCCCCTGCCCCCCCTGTTCCACTCTACACAGCTCGCTCACCCCTGTAGCTGCCACAATTGCTTGCCTCTTGCCCCTTTCTCGATTGCTCTTTTGGACTGTCTCTGGTCTGCTGGATATGGGCGCATTCCCTTCGATTTGTTGGTCTGTCATCATGCCTCATCATTGTCAGCCGCCTGGACGACGCGACGTTTGCTTGCCTCATGCCTCATATCGTTTGCTGCTGCTGTTGCTCGGTTCTCTCGTTGTTGTCGTCGTCAGCATGTGCAACATTTTCATCATCATTATTTTATGTTGCAGGCTAAAGTAAAGGCTGCCTTTTGCTGCTGCTACCTTGCCACAAAACACTTTTTGTTGTCTTATTTATGCATTATTGAATTTTGTTTATAAAACGACATGTTGCCTGCAGTTGATGTTGTTGCTGTTGCTGTTGTTTTTGCCGTTGGGACTGCAGAGGATGCTGCTGCTGTTGTTGCTACTGCTGCTGTTTGTCGCGCAATTATGCATTTTTGTTTACATTTGTGCAAAAGCCTGGGAATGTTTATGGTTTCTAAATATTTACAGAAAAAAAAGCCACATGCAAGGAGACTTGCCACAAACATAGTCGCTCGCTGCTGCTGCTGATGTTGCATATAGCATATGCAATTGAGCCATCAATGCCAATGCCAATTGTCACTAGTGGCCAAATCACAGCGCCTAGTGTCAAGCAAATGTCAATTTCTTGCTGAGATCAACGAAGAAGATCAACGAAGAGATCAGCAAAGAGATCATCAACTTGTAGATGGTTGCTTGCCACAGATTCTCTCACTCTCTTGCAGCAACAATCTGCACTTCAGTCGCAACGTTCAAGACATTGATTTTTATTGACAGCTCACAGCGGTTTATTAATGATCGTGCTGGGTTCAGCGCAGATAAAGAGAGAGAGAAAGAGAGAGAAAAGGAGACAGAAGAAAGACGCTGAAGACTCGTCTTCTCCACACGCGATGCTGCTCACAGACATCAATCTGTGCGCATCAATGTTGTCTCAGGATCATTCAGCTGTCTGTCTGTCCATCCGTCTGTCTGTCTGTCTATCTATCTGACTGGATTGAGGATCGTCTACGGATCGTCGTCATGCAAATTCTTGTCTTTTGATTAATTAACCGCACAAATTGCAGCTGTGTGGTGCATTAATTAATTTTTCTCAAAAATAAAGAGAAGACTCCCATAACCTAAAGCATAAATTTGCAATCGTGTCACGTTGGCAATTCGCTGGAATGGATAATTAGCCCCATAAATTCTGTAGACAGTCAATAAACGAACGATCGGACTAATCGTTCGCATAATTAATATCGAATCATGCTGAATCAATTAGTAAACAAGACAAGCGAAATGATGACTTGACAGTATTTAACTGAACAGATCTCAAGATATGTGTAGTTACTACCATTTTCCTAGAAGAATCTTCAGTTGACTCCAAAGACAAAAGCCGACATCTAAAGAATTTTTAGAACTTTCCCACAAGGTGCGTCACTAATTAAATATTTACTTTACTTTACTTTACTTTATTTTAGCTGCAAAGGCCACACCCGGCTAACCCAGTTACAGCTCTGATTTCTATTGCAAATGTTTACAGGAAAATGGAAATAAAATAAAAATGGGAATGTAAACAATTTTCCACTCTCTAAACAAATGTCTGTCTTGCTGTAATTCGAGCCTCGAAAAAACAAAAGATAGAAAAAAAAAACTAGACTGTCACTCAAAATAGCTCTTAAAATGTAAATAATGCTAAAAGACTGTAGTAGAAAGACAGAGAGAGAGAGAGAGAGATGTAGCGTAAAAGGGACGGCGACAAGTGACGCCTTATCTTAAATGCATGCCTCATCGAGTGTTGTTCCAATGGCTCTAGCTCTTTTCATCTGCCCCCTTGCAGCGTGTGCAAAGTGTCTCTCAAGTGATTGGCCTATCGCATTTCTTTCCCTCTCTTCCTCTCTCTTTCTGTTACCCTTTCTCTTTAGCTCTTTTAAAAGTGCAATAAATTAACTGCAAGTAGATGAAAAACCCGCTTCGCACTTGCAGACTTTGGAGTGCTATTTGACAGTCTTTGGTTTGGTTTTCGAATCTGCGTCTAAACCTAATGAATTTGATGACAAAACTCGTTGAATTTAAAGCCAACAGTGGCTACCAGCTTTTTATTATATGTATTTATACCCTACGTGGGTAGTTTCGAAAGTTGTTAGAGTGCTATTGATATTTCAAATAAATTTTAAGGCAATAAACTTAATTTTACATTTCTATAAAGAGAAGAAAATCTAAAAACTAAAACTATAATTAAACAAGAATTAAGAAAATTTTAACCAAAATATATTGTTACTATATTTTGTTTAAATTTTTATATATTTTTGAATTTCTACAATTTATTTAATAATTTAAAAAAGCATATAAATACATTTTTCTACTCGCAACTTTTGTTCAACTAACTCCACAAACTTTTGTTTATTTTTATTAGCTATTCCTGAAGCTGCCCCCGCAGGAATAGCGACCATATTTTGTATATAATAACTGAAGGTTTGAATATTTATGGTAAATGCGATGCCGGCGCAATATCAATATCAAGTTCTTAACATATTTCAGTGTCTTATCAGGCGGCAGTCGGCAAATGAGTTTAGGCTCAAGTCTGGGACTCGCGACTCGAAACTCCAGACTATCGAGTGAACCGAAGAAACTGTGGGCAACAACATGTTGCAAAGAGCCAAGGAGCGTTGCATTGTAGGTTGTTCTCGTTGCTGTTGTTGTTGTTGCCTGGGTTGACAGTCATTTAGATTTATGGCTGATTGTCTGCGTGGCAGTCAAGCGCGGTACTTGTTGTAGTTGTTGCCATTTTAGCCTTATTTGCACGCAGCGCAGTCCAATTTTGCATGTTGCAAGTTGTTGGCCATTGCCTGTTGCCCGTCGTTGTGGTTGTCGTTGTCGCTTACGCAGGTGACTACAAGAAAGCAGCAAACTTGTTTTCCAGCCAACAACATGGCCAATTTGCATGTGTCGCACTCGACGAGGCGAAAGATGCTTGCAACGCGGAGGCAGCAAACACTACGACTACGTTTGCCGAGGAATGGGTGGGGAGGTGGGGGGGAAGGAACTTAGTCATCGGTATTAGATATCACAAATGCGATAAACGTTCATGTGCCGCATCTCTTTTTTATTGATTTAAATGCCATTGAGCGAAGTTTGCTTGCATCTTTTCATTTTGGCCACAAAATCGCTTAGTTTATGTGCGGTTGTTTGGCTTTGGGCCTGGCCGAGTGGAGTCTGGGAAAAAGAGATTAGGATTAAGCCGTTTGTCAACTTGTCATAATTGCAGACAAACAGACAGGCGGACAGATGGACGGACAGGCGGACAGACATGCGGCGCCCGTCGATTGCAATGGCTTGTTAGCAAATTATAAACTTGCAACATGCGGCAGCAAACAACGCCAACGTGGCACACACACACAAACGATGACTCAAGGCAATTCTTTTGAAATTTTTCATAATTTTCGTGCAACGCGTAGGCAGCGCCAAGCAACCAAATCTCAACTCTCTGCAACTTGCAACCTGCCACCGCTAGCGGCAAACTTTTGCTCCCAAATCTCAGGAAAAGCTAAAAAAAAAAAACCAAACTCTCACAGTTAAACTTCAACTTCATCAAGTGCAAATATGCAAATCTTCTGGTTTTCAGCTGCAGTTCTTTAGTTCCTTAGCTATATCTTGTTAGACAGCAGTTAGTTAGCAGAGAAACCTCAAGTTGCAACTTGCAACAAAATGCATTCAACTGCCACGCAGCAGCTGTATTATTTTTATAGACGCCACAGAAATTAGTTTTGCATTGAAGCGACATTATGCCCCAAATCGACTTGACAGATATCAACTCTGATTAGATATAGCCGACGTGAGAATAAAGAGCAAAGTCTTTATATAAATTAACAAGTCTTTTAAAATTTATTATACGCTTATTAGTTTAAGTAGATTTTGAATTATTTATATTTTAGCAAAGAGCTCTTTTAACTTGTGAGAAATAACAATTATGATTCTTTATATTTAGTAAAAAACAATTCTTCATATTTGTTAACTTTGTTTTACTACTTAACTTATAATTCAAATACTTAAACTTAACAAAAATTTCTGCACAAAGTTTGTAAATAAATTAAATTTATAAAATAATCAAATATGCAAAAGAATATTAATTTATTTTAATTGCTCCAAAAATTTTATTCCTATTGTGAACTGATGGAAAACTGTGTATTTTTAATTACTTTATTTACTATATAAATTAACGTTTATTTTGCTGTTTTCACCTGCTTAATTTGTTTATGTGTTTCAATTTATTTAAAAAATGTTAAATTAAAAAAAAAATGAAATTCCTTCGAGCCGGATTTGAACCAGCGACCTATGGATGACTCTTATCTATATGCAATCTACAGTCCACCGCTCTACCAACTGAGCTATCGAAGGCACTTGTTCACTGCGGCGCAAAACTGATACATAAATGCTTGGGTGACAGATTAAAGTATATATTGAACTTTTCTATAAATAGCTCAGCAAATGTGCAATAAAACAAATCAACAAATTGTATAAATCAACAATTTTCTGTACAATTTAAATACTTAAATGGAAAAATTGTTAATAAAAATCTAAAAAATATTGCATTTAAGGCCACGCTAGTAACGAAAGCAAAACCAATTATTGCAATATTATATAAGATTTACAGCACTATGAGTAAGAAAATTCTTAGCTTTTAGCTTGGAGTTAAAGATAATCAGCTGAAAATTAAAATGAAACCAAATTGCATTCAACATATTTAAGATCACAATGCAAAGATCTAAACAACAGAAAAACCCACACAAGTTGGCCTAGAAAAACTACAAAGTTTAAAAAACACAACTAAAACTACACACGAAACTCACACAAATAAAACTACATAAAAAAATAATGGAGCATAAGAAGAAAAAAACTGCAGAAATTGTAGTGAAACCGCTGGAGCAAATTACACGAACAAATCACTTGCAGTTTATGTTGAAAAAGCGACTCGATGCTTGTGGCTGGAGCCAAGTAATAGGACAAAAGATACGTCAAGTATTGGATGAGCCCGATATGGAGCATATGAGCTATGAACAGTTTGAGGCAAAGATTATACCAGAAGCTGAAGCGATGGTGCCACACGAAGTGCGTCAGGAGTTGCAAGAACGAGTGTTGGAATCCCTGGATTTCTTGAACTAAAAGTCTGCTCATTTTTCCTTGTTCAAGTGCAGCGTGAAATAAAGCTTAAGTATTTTTATTATTGCTTGGGAACTGGGAACTAGGATTTGTGTTTTGAGTTTGTGCTGCAAAGTTGCAAGTTGCAAGTTGCTAGTTGCAACCTACTACCGTTATAAGCTAGCATAAATCTAGCTGCCACATCACCTTTCAACTTTGAAAGCAGCTCTGAAAACGCTTCGAGCTGACCGAAGCAACGCCTTCTCTCTCTTTACCAAAAACATAAAAGAAAAACCATTTTCGTTGCATGCAAAAATGTGGCAACAACAACAACAACTGCAACGACCATTAAACGCCAACTGCAACATTTGGGCAACCCAAAAAAAAAAAAAATATATATATATGTAAAAGAGACAGAAAAGCGGCTGCAAGTTTGCATTTAACGCGGCTGCCAGGCTTAATTTTTTCCTTATTTTTTTAATATCGCAAAGCTCAAGAAAAATAGTGGAAAAAGACATGAAAAAAAACCCACGGCAATGTAAAGCTGCTTCAACAACAGCAACAACAACTCGTTGCATTTGCCACACAGCCGGTCCAAAAGTCCATGTCCAGAATCACGTCCATGTCCAGGAAGTAAAACTCTTTTTCTTTTGCGTAGGCAAAACTTGGCTCTTGTCTTCGCCACTGAGAATCTCCCAGCGAATTGAGGAATGGCAGTGAGGACAGACTGAGACAGAGTCCGCCACTGCTGAGAATTGAGACTCGCCACTCGACAGTTCTACTCTTCCATAATTAATTATTATTTAGCTGGAAAATACCACTGGCAGAACAAATAATTCCGCAAGTGGCAATGCAATATTCAAGCGCTTAATTAAAAGGGAAGCATCGACTAATATCTACATCGGAATCAAGCTTAAATTCCCTAGAGATCACATATATGGAGAACAAAAAACTTGATTATACAATTGAATTTTGTGAAAATGAGCAGGAAAATATCTAAACTAAATTGGAGATATTAAACATTTGCAAAAAAATCTAATATGTTTATTAAGCGAAGGTGTCTTTATAAGATATGAAGTATTCCTAGAAATTGTTCCCAGTCTGGGCTTGTATTTTGATACCTTTTCTAAAACTTTGAAACACGATAACTCTTCCAAAACGTTGGCGATTTTTAAGCGGTAACGAATTTTACAATTTAATATAATTTTAGCTTGTTATTTGAAGTTGAAAGAGAACAGGGAACAGACTAGATGTTGCAACTTGTCAAGGCCTATGATGATTTGAATTTCTGTGTCTAAATCATATAAGAGACTTATTATTGATGAATTTTTTAACTTATAACACTAAATGCTTTCAAAAGTCACATAGTTACCAAATTTCGGCTACTTAGCTGCAGCAAAAACTCAGTTCTCATAGGTTAATAACCAAAATATCTGATAATTCCAAGCAAAACATAAGAGAAATTACTTCAAGGCATATACAAACATGCTCACCCTCAAAATCCTTCCTGCTTTAGTTATAAATGCAGCTTTTCCGCTTTAAATTTAAAAGTTAAACTTCAAAAAAATTTGATACTGCGATAGAGCTATAAACCCGTCATGTCTATTAATCTAAGTGTTATCTGTACACTGAACGTTAAATTGGCGCAACTGCAGCGCTTGAATGAGATAATACAAATCACGCAGTTTGGTCACCCTTCAAAACCCCTTTTCGCCGCTCTCTTTGTGGCACTATCTGCTGCTGCGCTAAGTATGAGCTCAAATAGTGGGAAAAGTGTGTAATCTAAAGCTTATTAAACGATTTTTAATGCAACAAGCAAGTGAGCTTGCAACACACGCAATTGGGGATTCTCTTCTCGATTCTGTAATTCGGTGGAATCCTGCAATCCCAAAAACGATTGTGTGCCACGTGAAAACATTTAACACGCACGCAACGCAACGGCAGCAAACGGCGAAGAGTGCCAACTGATGAGCTGTGTGGGCCATGTGGCAACAACACTGTGTGGCAAGTGTTGCACGCGACGCCCTGTCGCACGTTGATAATAAATTGTATAAAATTATCTCAAACGGCACACGGCAGGCAGACGGACAGACAAACAGACGTACGGATGGACAGGCAGGCTGGCAGGCTGGCTGCAGGGTTGCCACCCGCTTTCCCCGTTACACGTTGAAGGGGTGTTGCTGTTCTTGTTGTTGTTGTCGGTGGCATGACCAATTTCGGGTGGTGGGTCAATCTCTGGTTGCTTGTGGCAGCAGCGGCAGCAACAGCGTGCAACACTTTCAAGAATCACAGAGCGGGTCATAAAAATTATCTGCTGCTAAACTGTTGCCCAGGGTTGACACTAAGACGAAAGTAGCAGCACTCTAACAACTGATACACATAGACAACTCTGCACAAAATGCTTATAATGTTACTCTGGGGAGCGTTTTTCCAGCTAGCCAACTACACAGTTTTCCACAAGCTACTCAGCACAGAGCGGAAAAGGGCACTGAGTGGGGAGTAGGAAAATCAGTTCGAAACAGAAGGAGGAGAGCAACAGAGACAGGCTGCAAACTGGCGTGCAGTTTGTCTCCAGGGAATTTCATGCACAATTTTTTGTCTACAAGTTTTTTCTTCTCTTTCCCCAAATTTCCTTCTCTTTTTTTTTGTCTAGTTAGGATTTTTCTTGAAAAAAGTGTTACAATTGCTGCGGCTCAATTTTCCGAACATTTGCCCGTTGGCCTTTTTTAACAGTAATTTATTCAAAGCAAGAGAAAAACTGTAGAATAGTACGAGAAGGAAAAAAAAAATCTCATGTGCATTATGCGAAATTGGGCTAAGTAGCATTTAAGTTGAGTCGAGTCGAGTTCGACTTGAGTTTCCGATTCAATTTTCTTCTCTTGTCTTTTTTTTTTTGGGGCAACCTTTGAGTCATGTAAATGAAGTCAAGTGCTGTCGATGTTGCTGCTGATGTTGCAGCTGCAACTGCAACATGTTATTTTAACAATCACATGATTGGTTAACTAAATTGTTAAATCACGTAGCTGCCAAAGAGCCCAAAGGGCACAAAAAGAGAGAGGAGAATTAAAAGGGAGCATCATATATTTTAGGGAAATTTGACAGACTTTGGTAAACCCATAAAACTGAAAGATATATTACAATATAAACAAGCAAATTCCTCATAAATTTAAAGTTTGTGTAATGAATACTCAAAATTAAACCAAAAGATTATAAGTTGTTCAATAAAAATGTTAAAAAATTCAATAAAAAATTTTTGTAGAATTTTTAACAGAAATTTTCGTTTAAACCTCTGAGGCATATTATAACCAACTGAACTCATAATATAACAAAGTAAACATTACTAAAATTTGAACTTAAGACTGATGACAACAAATTGATTTTATAAGAAATTAAGTTAAATATTTTTTTAACTAGAATTATATAAAAAATTTATTAATGGAATTTTTGTTCAATAAAAATCTTACAAAAAAAACTACCATTTAAATTATCTAGAACTTTATTTTCAAAAATATTTAAAAGCAAAAATAATAAAAGGAAACACACTTTCCAGATAGTTGAGTCAAAAAAGTCTCTGTTAATTTTTTGCCACAATAAATAAGGTTTCTTGTTAATAATAAAACTTCCACTACTTACACCAATGATTACAAAATTCTTATTAATTTTCTTTGAAATAATTTTCCTTAATTTTCTTAGCTGATTAGCAGCACATTTATGTTGCACATTTTCCAGTAAACCGCAAGAAATAATAGGCAAGTATTATTTGTAATATAGTATAGACTCGAAATGATTATAGACTAAGCTTGCCAGCTAGACAATAATCTTCCACAATGTATTTACGAAATTGTTGAAGACACAAAAATCAAATGTTAACCACAACAACCACAAAAAAGCCAACTATTTTATTTGTTAATGTTTTTTTTGTCTTTGTTTTTGTCTGTTATTAAGTATGCTTTGATATTTGGCTTTTGTTTAGCTTCTGATGTCGAAACTAAAGCAATGAGTTTTATAATAATGTTGTGCAGGCAAGAGAGGTGTAGTAAAACAGAGAGAGAGAGGGGGAAACAGTTGTGCAGCTTATAAACAAAAATGTGTGTGTGTTTTTATACGGAATTGTCAGTGATATTTTCTAGGAAGGTCTGAAACCCTGCAGAGTTAACAGTTGAAAGAAAGATCAAAACAAATAAAAACTAAAAAATGTTTAGTATTTGCTATTAACTATATAAGCTACTAGCAGATCCAGTATAGTCTATGTATATTATGCCGACGGTGGAAGAAAAAACTATGAATTATGCTCGATGTTGTGTCCATAAAGCGGCATTTAAAATCCATTAGTAGAATGCAACGCAGTGCCTTAATTTCTGGTGGCTGTTGCAACTAGTGTGTGTGTGTGCCACCAAAAATAGGCAAAGCAAGACACCAAATGTGGCAATGCGACGCGGCATGGAAAATACAACAAATGACAGCAATAAATATGAGCTGGGGGAGCAGCAAAGTGAGACAGAGAGACATAGAGAGAGAGAGAGGGGAATAGGGATTGCCACAAAGGATTTGTTAGCCATTAGAGCGCGGAAATAGTTAATCATATTTTCGAAAATTCGTTTGCCCTTCAAAAAAGTTGGAGCAAAAGTGGTGGAAAAGTCGGGAAACTGGTGTAGTATGAAAACACTTACCCTTGAGCGCTGCAACTTGTGTTAATCCATTTAATCCAGCAAAGAGCAGCAAGAACTGCAACAGATGCACACAATAAACTGACAATGGAGGTGACTTCTGCTGCTGCTGCTGCTGACGCATCGTCAGCAGCGGACGTGCCACATTTATATTTAGCTGCCTCATCTTGGGCGACTTTGTGGCGACATTTTGATTGTCTCGCTCTTTGAAGTTATTTATAATTTTCTTAAATTTTTTAATTTCATTTCTCATTTGCGTTGCGTTAGATAAATGCATTTTGTCAAAAATTCTATTTGCTTCACTTTTCTTTGGCAAAAATAGACACACGCACTCTTCTTGTTGTTGTTAGTAAATCACTTTGCACTTAATTTCAATACATTATTTTAAATTTATTTTTGAATTTTGGCACTTTAATTTATTACTTTTTTTTGTATACGAATCCTTTGCTTTTAAGCCATGGCGCTTGGCAGCCGGAAATCGGAAATCGGAAAGTCACTAACCGGACAGCCAATGACATTTGCGCGAAACCCGACGAAAAACTCGCAACCAGCGAATTTTGTATTCCCAAGAAAACGCGAAATAACCGAACGCGCTACGAACGCAGTAGACGCACGAACCGCTCGCACAACCGTTGCGACCGAGTAACAGCAGCAAATTGACTGGCGAGCATACAGCGACGCTGTTAAGCCTAACAGACTGCATACAGTCTACAGTGCTACCACAACACAATCCACACAGTCCACACACACGCACTCAGTATGGCACTGTTAGCTGGCTCGTTATGCACGCTTCTAACCAATGCGCTCTGGCTGTTAAACTTGTTGCATGCTGTGGACTTTAACGGACCTCTCTGTCTAGCTTGTTTAACATTTGTTTACAACTGCACAGCGTTTGTTTTGTTTCATTTGCCAGTTCGTTTCGCCGACTCCAAATGTTGAGCAACATCTGTTGTGGAAGGCAGGCAACAGAATAACAGAAACTGTTGCTGCTGCTGACTGTTGTTGTTTTCAACATAATAAATAAGGTTTATTATTAATTAATCTATTTGGTTTTTGCAGCTCTGCTAGAATTATCTTTTGATTGCGACCTCGAGTCAGGCGCTAAACAATGATATGTATTTTTATACCAGTCATAAAATAATGACAATAGCTGCACATAATGAGCATGCTCTATTAAACAAATGTATTGTTTGTAGCTAATTAAATTTCTATTAAATCAGCATAACATATAAAGTGGAGCTTGTTTAAAGTTAACAGTATTAATATTTACATTTGCATTGTATTTCTTTATATTTTTTGCTATAATTTGTTTCAGGGAACCATCGAATTAATTCGAAGTCGCCTGCGGCATTTTCTGCAGAAAATTCCGCTTACATTTCTGTGACAAATGCCAAAATAATAAAATTTTGCCTAGTTTTGATATTCAAAGTGCTTCGAGGAAGCGGAAATGTGTGTAAATAAATAATATTTGTGCAAAATATGCGCCAAAAGAGTTTGCATGACTATGAAATACCGTTTAGAACACTAATTACTTAGTTAAAAACATTTAATTTTTAGCAAGTTTAACACAAAACGATTGAAAATTAAATAATTCAATAATAATATTTAATCTGCATTTATTTACTATTTTAGTAACAAGATTGCACTCAAATTTAAGAGCGTACGAACAAAAAACCAAAACTTTCCATACAAACGCATAATAAATTTATCTTTTATATTGTACGAAACATTTTAATAATATTGTGCTTTTCTCGACACCTTTTTACTGTGCATAGATTTGTTTAAATTCAATTAATTTTTATTTGGATTTCTTAGAGTGGCTTTTGGGGTTTCTCGTTTAGTATCTTAACTCATTAAGGCGCCGATTGTGGGTTATATTGTAGTTTTGCCGTCTTTCTGACGTATAAAAATGTAGTGCTATTGTTTGTATTGTTGTAAGCTCATTGGCAACATGTTGGGCTGTTGCCTTCTTGACCAATTCCCCGCCCAAACCCCTTTCTGGTTCTGGACTGGGTTCTTAAGTGGCGACCATTTGCTATCTAATCTGTACGAAGTGCCGCACTCGCTCTCCAGCTGTTAACTCATCCATTTCCATTCCCAAACTGCAATAAACAGACGGACGGACAGACAGAGAGACAAAACAACAAAAAAAAACTGACAAACTTCGAACGCATTTCACAACAGTTTGGACTCGTAGAATGATAGACCCCTTTTTCTTCTAGCCGCATCCGTACTATATACACATATGTATCCATATCTTCTAGACGCGCTCCGTTAGAAGCCGCTAATGAATTTTAAAAAATGAAAAAATCAATTGAATTAACGAACGATATTCTATTAATTTATCAAAATGCATATCCAACGAGGTTTTTTTTTTATTATAAATCGTTGCCTAATTTCTTAAGGTTTGTTAAAATAATCAATAAGTTCTTTCTCTACATATCTCAGGTAGTTCTTTTTGGAGTGTGAACTCTGTTCATTAATGCAGTCCACAGATACACACAGCTACATTTACCAAGTGTAAAATAAAGGTGTGTATCTTTTATAGAAAATTGTGCGTGTTTGAGTTCGGGTTCAGCACACCACCTGCCTCGTCTCATTGGGATCCTCAACAATACGCATTGTCTGCCCCGAAAGGTCAGAGTGCATACAATGCACGTACGTACATGTCTTTCTTCTTCTCTTTTCTTTTCGTACAGGTAAAACGACTGCGTTCAGGTAAAAACATATTTCAAATGCCGATAATTGGCCAATTTATAGGTACTCGGTGCGCTGTTGCCGCACTGCACTGAAGTTTGACAACGGCGCTGCGCAAACTCTAACAAAATATTGACATGGCTTAGCAACAACTGGCTGGCATTGGGCACATTTAAATGTTTGTGTTTCTGGCCGTAACTTGTCATTCTCTGTCCTCTATCTCTGTCTCTGTTTGTTCCCCCTCTAGCTCTCTATCCCTTTCTGTCTGTCATTTCGGCTGTTGTTGTTGTACCTAAGCCCATGTTAATGACATGTAAGTTGCGTCTCAATTGCGGATTTACAGCTCCACTTTACTTCAACAAATGAAATGACATTTTGATTGCCAGCCAAAAGTTCACTCGGAGCTCTACAAATAACTTTTGGTATTCAAATGGTTAGTAGTGCATATGTACAATATATATTCAATCTTTTAATTCATACTCATTTTATACTGACAGCAGAATTTTGGCTTTAATTTGACTCTTACTTTCGTTATTAATTTATGGTGCCAGCTAATTTGCCAATCAAAAATACTGAAAAGGCGTTAATAGCAGCTGCGGGCGGTCTTCGAGTTAAGTTTTTACTGTGGCATATTAACTATGTCAAGCAGTTTGTAAAAAGAAGTAGAAGTAAAAGATTTTATAAGAAGTTGTACGATAATTGGTTGGCTTTTAAGACTAGCTTATAAAAACATTTCTGTGTTACTACAAGCTTGTTTTAATCCGGACTATATAGTACTTTTTTTATCTTGAAGAGCATTTGGCTTCAGCTGTCTCTTTAAATAAAAAACGCCAAGTCTTTCGCTTCTCCACTTTTTTTGATCGGAATCCGCGTATCTCAAAAAAAACACACAAAATATATGAAAAAACAGGCTGAAGATTTACAAAAGTGTTTCCGCATTTAGCTCCAGAGTGAGACTAAGAATTGAAACTGGGACTGAGACTAAGACTGAGCCGTAGAGGCTATTGGTTCAAATTTGTGCAGATCTTCGCGCTTTTGTGGCTTTCAAAAGTAAACAAATTACTTGTGCGCATACACTCGAGATAATTGAAATTAGCGGCTGTGACAGGCTGATTGCCTTCTGCGATTCTCCAGAGCAGAGAAGAAGCGCACCGCACACAAATCTCCGCACGCATGTGCAGTTCAAGTGAGTCTCCCAAAAGACTTTGACTCTGTAGACTGGACGCCCACTCGACAGAGTTAAAGCCAAACCCAAAGTGAGTGGGTTTTTTGGACACACCACTGAGACAGAGACTACACACACATATTATGTATATCCCGAAGAATCAGGGTCTGTTCAAATCCCCAACGCATGACAAGATTTTTGTGTTTTGCTGTCTGTTTATTTATTTATTTTTTTTTAAATTTTGGTTTGGATATGCGTATAGCTTGTGCTCATCTAACTCCAGAGATTGTATAATGTGCATAGGGATATGATAATGAGCAGGAAATGAGTTGAGTGTGAAATTTATGTACAGGAGTGTTCGCTCTTTCACTCACTCTATTGGTATTGGCCGAAGGGGTTGCCGCTTCTAGTTAGCCAACATGAGTGATGGCTATAATTAAAATTTGGTGTGTATGTGTTAACGTTTACCTTTGAGTTTGGAATTGAATTATGCCTAAATTATGTACTCCATTGATATATGGCACAACAAATCGTGTTTTGATTAAGCAAGACAATGCTTGGTTACATGGGACATGGATTAAGGAACATAACTCAATCAGCGAAATTAGACATCAAAGTGCTTAAAAGAGTTAACAATGCAAATAAATGGGGAAGGAACAACAAGGAATTTTTCCATAAATTCTAATTTAAATAAAAACATAAATAAAACAAGGGTTTCCTTCCAGAAAAACGTTTAAAAATGCAATATGTAAATGCAGAAGTAGTGTTTAAAATGTTTAAATGTTAGCAAAATGATTTACTATTAAGAAAAAAATTCTAAAAAAAAAAAGAATATTATATACAGTTTATTTATAAATGCTGCCAGTCAAACATTTAAGGATTCCAAGCCAAGAAAATAAAAGCTTTAGAATATTTAGCAGCTAGAATAATTCTGAAACCTTCTTTACATTCATTTAATTGTGTAAATAAACAATTAAATGTTTAAATGTTTGGCATACATGCCTTGTTTATTACCAATTTTATTTGAAATTAAGTTGTGTAAACAGAAATCCAATACGAGGAGCGACAAAATTTCAGCCGCTGCGCAATACTCGAAACATAAAAAACTGACAGCAAACAAAGCGTAAATAAATAAATGTTGTATGTAAAAAAGCAAGAGAGAGAGGGAGTAAAAAAAACAACGAGAATTTCGTAATCCAAATGTCACACAATTGAAATATGTAATTAATTATACTGAAAAATACAATTTACAATTTACAGAGATATATCTAGATGTAGTAGGCTCCATTTGCCGCCTGCTGTTCGTTTTGTGCTACCAAAAAAGCAAACTTCGATAGGAATCTACAAAACTATTTGCCACACATAAGCATAGATACCAGAGAGAGAGGGGTGTCACTGTATGGGGGGAGGTGGGTAGGGCGGTTGGACCGCCAGCAGCTGTAGCTCCATAAAAGTAGCAGTCTTTTGTTTTGTTTTGCTGCTCATATTTCGCTTTTAATGAATCCACACACACACACACTCTATGATTATCTAGATTTCGAAACATTATTCGAAGCATTATGAGCATGAGTATATATTTAAATGAGTTACTCACCCACGCGATTCATTGAATTCAAAATGAATGAATACATGTTATCAAACGCCGCCGGTGGTCGTTGACTACCGAAAATATTAATTAAAAGCCATAAAACACAAAAATATTGATAAATAGTTATCGACAAATGTATTGAATTTAAAGGTCCATGCCACATAAATTATGACCTATTTTAAATTTCGAATATACCTGTAAAAGCCGTTACGCAATGCTGGAGTCGTAAAATGTTATAGCAAGATTTGAATGTAATTTTCAAAATTAAAAAACTATTTTAAAGCTACAAAAGGTTTTACAGGGTTTAAGAATTTAGTTTTAATTTTGTTTAGAATTTAAGTTTTATATAAACAAAATTTTCTATAAACTAAAGAGAACATTCAAAAGGTTATGGCTGAAGTTGAACCATCCACAGGGTTTCGATTAATCTCTTTTAAAATTTTAATAAAATTTTTAGAATTTTTTTAGTAGCATGCTCTAGAGTATATCTGACTTCTCGCTAAAATCTAGTACAATTTTGCAATTCCTGCAAATTTAATTGTAAACACATAATAAACAACAAAGTCATGCTGCCTCCAGGGTATTGACCAGTCCCTATGAGTTGGTAGCTTGTTTTTTGCTTTGGGGTATTTACACATTGATCCAATGTAAATATTAATATTTAATTATGCAACATAATACGAGTTATAAATGAACTAATACAGTATTGAAATGTGCTTAATCTATGAATGTTTATGCAACAAGTTTTATTTGATCAAGTTGAAAATTTAATTGACTTTTAATTTCATTAGTTTTATGCGTCGAGTATTGTGAGTGTGTTAATTAGTTATTGTATATTGGATTTATATTTTTTATAGGCCATTTGCAAAGTTAATTTTTATAGATATTTTTTCTTTTATAGCAAAACATAAAAGAATTGCGAATTAGTCACAAGCGCTAAATAAAGAATTGGGTAAGGAACACATGCTGTGATATTTAATATGAGAAGTTTTCGCCAAGAAATAAACGAAGAATAAAGAAAAATAAAAAAAAACAGTCAAATTCATTACATTAAATGCAGTTTAGTGTAGAGAGCTGATCAAAGCCGATCAAAGTCCTCTATAATCACTTAATACCCCCGTAGATCTAATGATGGCCGAGTTACAGAAGCGTAGCCAACAATTTAACAACCATCTATCATTAAATAATTTGTTAAATTTTCCAGACTAAAAGCGCCACGATAGACCCTCGGGGGCTTCTTGATCCCGTATACGAACCCAAAGCCAAAGAACGAATATGAGTGAAGATGTAGTTTGGCTCTGAATACGACGAATGTGAGAGAGTCTGAAGCGTTTTTTAATTAGTTGTGCAGTCGATAAAAATGCGCTGAAACCGAAACTGAAACAGAAA
The DNA here is from genome assembly GCA_035047385.1 of Drosophila tripunctata. Classification (NCBI taxonomy): domain Eukaryota; kingdom Metazoa; phylum Arthropoda; class Insecta; order Diptera; family Drosophilidae; genus Drosophila; species Drosophila tripunctata. The sequence goes on from JAWNPS010000225.1 coordinate 724,945, forward strand.
CTGAATCGAGCGAACCGAGGCGAAACAAATAGTAATAAAAATAAAAAAATATGAAGAAATGGACAGAAAAGAATGAGTTGGCAAAAGGAAGAAGCAGCAAACAGAAAGAAAGAGAGTGGGAGAGAGAGAGAGAGAGAGAGAGAGAAAGAGAGTTTCGCATGCAGCACAAAGATCAGGATCGGCATCGGTTGATGGTTTGTACGTGATCGGTTCATAAAACTAAAAGCAGCCATAAACTGATAATTTGAGAATTTATAAATTTAAAACGCAGACATGGCATTATGCGTATAGCAGTATTGGATATTGGGGACCGATCGCATCGAATCGGATTGGCTCAATCGACTCGATTGGCAAAGCAGACAGGAAGCAAGATAATAACAATGATGATGATGGTGATGATGATGGGTGAGACTGACTGACAGACAGACGAACCGACAAAGAGTCGCTTGAACTATGGGATTGTTAGAGGTCTTCCAAGAAGCCCACAGACATGCGCCATAAAGCGCTTCTAATATTTCAGGATTGAGGCGAGTTCAAGCGTTAAACGACATTGCGATCCATTTAAAAGCCATGAAGCTCAAAGCTAATAATGCAATGACATGAGCTTAAAGTTTATGAAAATATATAAAAATTGATAGGATTACAAAGTAATTAACATGATTTTAAGTAGATGGAGTAGTTTAAATAGTGCTTAAAGTTCATATAATTATAAGCTTACCTTGGATTTATAAATATATAACTAAGCTTTAAGAATGGAAAGCTAATTTCATAAATCCACAAGCTTCCAAAGCTCTTGGCTTATACATATGTATTTCTTGATGTCAAAAGCTTTGAGTTTATTGGTTTGTTAATCACGTATAAAAAGCTCTAAGCTTTGGAAAGCTAATATAAAATTCATTTGCTCTAAAAAAAAGCTTGAGATATAGCATGTCATAGGTAAACATTTTACAAAATATATATATAAAATATATTTGTTTGTTCTGAAGAATATTTTACTTCCCAATTCATTATTTTTTATTTGAAGTTTGTAAGCATCTTTCTTTGCGATGATTAATCAGCTTTCAGCTAGTGTCATTTGTGACTGACAAATGAAACTGTTTGAAACGACTTTAGGCAGTTCTGCTAGAGCAAAGAAATGCTTAACTCTTGGCCTACACGATTGTTTTTATGTTTCAAACTTAATGCGCATTTTTTTAAGACGATTTTTTATGCGCATTTAAACATTTTATTTTCAGTCGCCTGGCTCTCAATGTGGGATATTGAGGTACTTAAGAAGTACGAGTCTAACTCCAAAGAGAACGAAATAGAGAGAGAAGGAGAGAAGGAGACCTGCTACTGCCAGGTCGTTAAGTTGCCACATCTTTGGGTTTATTTTTACACGCAAGTCGCGAGTTTTATGACTGTTGCACTAATTAAAATATTAAGCAGAAATGCAGTCAACGAAAGTCGTGTTAATTTTTATTGCATTGCCCTCTCTCTCTCTCTCCCTCTCTCTTTCTGTCGATATGCAATTTGCAATAATTAAGCATTAGCTTGGCAGCAGATCGTTTTGATCATAAATCGTACATATAGTAGTCTTAAAACTCTTGTCTCCAGACTCCAAAATGTTGGCACAAATCACACATTTGTTGTGGTTTGAACGATAAGACTTTGAGCGAAACCAGTTGGGAAAGAGACAGCAATAGAGAGAAGGAGAGGGAGTTGGAGAGTTACAGGGGATTTAGCTAGAGAGATACTACGGGTCAAGAGCATCGGCGACCCTTGACGACTATAAAAAATTGAAAATTACGAAAAGGCAACGCGACAGAGACAATCGACAATCGAGCATCGAAGGCGTCTCAAATCACACAGACGATGAATGAAATCCAGTGCTGAATGAAGTGGGTACAGTGAGTATTAAGTACAAAGTACACACACACACAGCAATTCGGTATGGGAATGGGAAAATGGTAACGAGAACAAAAAACACAAAAAAAAACTATAACAAAGTAAAACAAACCCTTGACTTCTTTTCCTGTGACAATTTCAACATTTCTGTATCCATCTTTCAATCGCCACGTTAAAGTGAGAGACAGAGAGGGAGAGAGAGAGAGACGGCAGTGTGGGTAAGGGAGAGATTCCGAGGGTTGACAGAGGCGTCGATAAAGCCACAGGGGGTCATAAATTCTTGAGCTTCTTGCGTTTTGTTTGCCACCGAGCAGAGATATCAATGAAAAAGCCGACAACGTCGCCTTCTTGCCACATTGTCTCTCCCCTTTAAGTTATCGCCAAAAACGTTGACAACAACGGCCGATTGTCTGCAGTAAGAGACAACTTTTTTTATTCACTGTATTGGGCTTTTTTTAGAGGCTCTGCAACATTTTTGAATGCATTATTTACTTAACGTTTTTCTCTGATTTCTTTTTACAATTTTTGTTGTTGGTTCCTTATTCTTATTATTAAGCAAGCATGTGTCATGTTTTTATGCCTCTAGAAATTAACTGGAAATTATTTTACAGGGTATATGGGAGTGGATTTTCGGAAAATGCAAAAATAGCTTGTGGACTTTTTAAAAAAATTTAACTACAATATTTAAAAATGTATATTTGAACAAAGGAACAAAATCTGAAAAAGTTGCTTAAAATTATATCTTTAAAGTAATATATATATTTTTAAAAATATATCTGTAATTATTTATTTTTTTTTTAAGTTAAAAAAAAAAACAAAATTTATAATAATATAATTTTCTTTACAAATTTTATGCATATTTATTACTATTTATTTAACTTTTATTTCAATTAGTTCATTTTAAATTATATAATTTTTTCATAGTTTTTTTTAGAGGGCATCTTGTATTTGATCACTTTGTAGTCTCTTAACATTTGTCTTTTAAAATTAATTTTCTTGATTTTGTTGTTTGTTGTTGTACTGCTATCGCATACGATTTAGTGTCGTCTTTGCTGCTTATCTGCGGTTTGCTTTCTTTCCACCAACGAAGCAACCAAAAATAACAAAAAAAGCAACTCTTTAGTTATTTTTTAGGTTCTGGTACGGGCTTGGGTTCGGTTTGGGGTTGGGGTTGCCGTTGAGATTGGGATTGGGGTCTGGGTCTGGTGTATTTCTGGACATGGCACTCTCGTCGCATGTGTCATCGGCGTTAAGTGCCACGGCAAAGAGTTAATCTCGTCGATAATTATAATTTATGACTCTCTGTGTGTTCACCTACCTCAAAAAAAATCAAATACAAGTACGAGTTTGTCTTTGCATTTGTAGTAGAACGACATCACTTTAAATCTAAAGTACTATATACTATATATAGTCTCTGAATCTCTCTCATTGTGTTTTCTTTCAGTGTGCTTCATCATAATCACAGTTTTTAATTGGGGTTTGGCTTCAAGCAACGCAAAAAAAACCAAAAAAAAAAAAACGCATCACATTTTGAACTGTTTTCATTGTTGTTGTTGTTGTTGCTGTTCATAATGTCAAACTGACAATATTTATGATACAGATTGCTCATTGTCATTGATCATTGTCTGTACGATCATAAACTATAAGCGAATGCGGTATCTTCATGTGAATACCCTGTACGTTTTGAAAGTTCAAGTGGTTTGACCAGGCTTAAAGTCGGTTGAATCGACCTTGGAAGTGGTTTTTGGAAAACGGTGTTGAATAGTATGTGAAACTATCATAAATTAATAACTAATATAACAAATAGTTATTAGTTCCCAACTCTCTGTAATAAAAGCGTTGTTATATTTGAGTCCACTGAGTTAGCTTCTATTTATAGGGTATGTGCTAGTCTAGCACTGTCGACTTAAGCCAGCGTAATTGTTTTGTACATATGTTTGTGTGTGTCTTGGGGGGTTTTGCTGTTAAGCCCAATTATGTCAATCAGAGCCAATGGCTACCGTTTTCACTTTCACCTACTTAGATACGCATGGAGTGGGAGGTAAATATGGTATGACTGCAAGGTATGAGTATGATATCAGTATCGTGATTTATCATACACAACATGCCACAGCTGATAAGCCAAATGTTTGTAGTGTCAAAAGCGGCTTTTGATTTACTTTCCCTCCCCCCCCCCAAGAGACTCTAGAGCCACAAAGACAAGATTTGCTACCAGTTGATGTGCCAGTTTAGCTTGCAGTTCCAGTTCCAGTTCCAGTTGCAGTTCCATTTACAATTCCTGCTGCTGCTTCTGTGTGATCATAGCCGCTGCTTAATCTTGGCTATATTTAAGTTAATTTCTGCAATAAATACTGTTGAAAAGTCTACACAAATGTGCAGACATTTTCAGGCAGCGTCAATCATAATTCATCAGTCCAAAAGGAGACGGAGATGAGTTGAGTTGAGATGCGAACTAGGCAAAATGATTCTATTTAGAGGCCACATCATCATCATTATCGGCATCATAATGATCATGCCCCTTGTCTGTAGCTTGAAGCACTTAATCATGCGAAGCCTTCACAGATTAACTCATTACTTAACACTTTTATACACTGTATTTCTTTTGAGGTGTTTCCCCGTCTCTACATCTCTCACTTTCTGTATATATATATATATATATGGAGGATCTACTAGTTTGACGGATGCTGCAGATAATTGTGTGGCCACAGCTGAAATCTCCGCACTTACAGGCAGGGGTGGGGTCGGGTGTCTAGGTGTCTGCGATGTCAGCTAATGCGCGGGGGCGTGTCATTGAGTTTTTGGAGGCGAAAATGTTTCAAAAATGTTTCAAAATTGATGTGCACCTTCTGCCACCTTCCGCAGTGACACGAATGTGCCCCCAGTTCCTCCCCTCTACTCTGCCCTACACTCACTTAATGACTCGTCGACATTTGTAGCTTTTTTGGTCTGACGCATTAACATTCCTCACTTGTTGTTGTTGTTGTTGTTGTTGCTGTCTTTATTGTTGCGGGTGTTGCACAAACACAAGAGCTTAAGTGGCGACTCTTAAATAGCAGCTACTTTGCTTTACTTGCCACATGCCACACACTCACCTAAGACTTTCAGTTCGTTTTGCTTAATCCACTTTAAAGATCGTCCCCAAGGCATACTTACACACATATTTCATACAACTGAGGATCACTTAGGCATTAATGTTCCAAAATTTCTTAAACATAAACATAACATACATTTTTCGTGTTTCTTAAATGAATATTAATGAATGTTGTTGCTGTAATTCATAAATGCTTGCATATTTTGCAAAAAGGAAGTCGTTTTTTTTGTGGGGCGAAATTTAAATGAAAAATGTAAGGAAAAACATTAAAAATAATCCAGAAATGCTAAATGTATTTATATATACTTATCAAACTTTAGACTTTAATAGAATCATAAACAAAAATCTTTTAACGAGGTATCCAGCTAGGGACGAAAGCTTAAACTCAACTCATAAATATAGGATATCAGTTTTGTGACGAAAAATAGTCAAAAAAAAAATAAAAACTATTATAATATGTAAAAAAAATTTAAGAAAATAATTTTTGCTTTCGTCACTCATTGATATTATGGATATTTTTAACATAAACTTTAGCTATGTTTAAAAAGAAATCTTGATTTATACAGCTGTAAATGCTATAAGATGAATCTGATTTGAAATACAGAAAAATTAATTACTTAGCTGAATAAAAAACTGTAAAAAAATATGAATATTTAGCAAAATATGTGTTATAGTGTTTTGAATAATAATCCAACCACATTTCATAATGAAAGAAACTAAAAACTATTTTTAAGTTACATATGATTAATGTCCAATTAAAGCCACAATAAAACCTTATTTGAATTTTGTACAAATAAAATAACAAATTAGTTGCATTTAAAATACACCTCGCCTTAGTTATAGCTCTAATTAAAAATTAATTTGATAAAATTATTTATTTAAATATTTCAGTAATTTATTTCCACTTTTTATGGCTTTTGTCTGACTTTAACAACATTAGGAGGTGGGTGTGTTTGTGTTTTTACAAAGAAAAGATATTTTTCTTTGGCACATCTTAAATAAATGACAGCCATCAAGAAATTTGTAATGTGTGTCAGTGGGATATTTATGTGATTGCTGAACGAATTTACAGCAATAATTAAATAAAAGATACACACTCACACAAGCGTCATAAAATGTATCTGTATCTGACAGACGTCAAACTCGAAATGCGTGCATAAAAACGTAGAAATCAAAGACAGACAGAGAGTCAGAAAGAGAGAATGGGCGAGAATCGGTGGGAAAGTCGAGTGGCAATTTCAATGTATTTGATTTTCATAGATAGCCACCGCTGCTACCCCTCTGCCCGCTGCAGAGCTACCCCTAAATAGCATTGATTTTGCAGTGGCATTTTCATAGCCATAACCAATTATTTACCAACACTCGTCGTCGTCGTCGTCATGTCCTCTGCACATCCTGTACAATCGGAAATGCAGTCCATGCATTCTGTGATGTACCGTTAGCAACCCCATACTCCCAATCACATGCCTTCTCTCTCACTCTCTCTCTCGACCATTTCATGTAATTATAGACATTTTCGCAACTATTGTGTTGCAACCATTTTAATCTGTCTTTACCTGAGACAGCGAAATGCATTTGTGCAATGCATTTTAACTGTCGAAATACTCAGCAAAAATCTGTTGCAAAATAATGGAAATTTCCATGTTGTGGTAATCGATCAGTCTACAAAATAAAAACTCATTTATTTTCAAGCATCCCCGACAGAATTCCCATAAACTGCATGAATTCCAACCGCAATATCCAGGCAGCAATCATAATAATAATAAAATCGTAGCTAAGCTTAAGAATCCCCCTTGAAAAAATAAAAAACAGAAATGCAGATAGCCCATCATTTATAATCCTTTAATAGGCGTCCAAAAGGCATAAAATCAAACAATGCAACTGATAAATTTCTGATCATTTCATTTGGTTAGCTTGGATTGGATTGTCCCATTGTTGTTTATAAGAACTTGTTCTTCTTATTGTTGTATCTGTGGCTTGTGTACGATAATGTCACAGAGTCTAGAAATGTACTAAACATTTTTATAGTCAAGAATGTGGCTGATGTCAGTGTGTGTGTTTTAGTGGCATTTGAAATTGGTTTAAATAAGCGGAATACTTACAATGCAAAAACATTTATATTTAGTTAGTTCAAAGTATAGCAATGACTCATAATAAGTTTAACGACTAATGAAAGTTATCATTTTTTACAATATTATTTCAAATGCAGCCAGAAATAGCACACTTGTTGTATATGACGTCATTGTAACTGCTCTCGGAACGGCAAACGCGATGACGCGTCAACGTCATGACAGTAAGAACATAATACAATTATAACAACTATGTATTATAATATATTGATGCAACTAGGTTGATGACTAAAGAAGTGGATTTAAATATATATTTTTAAGTTATTCCTAAAACAGTATTAATAAACATAGAGCTGACACAGTTTTCTTTTTATAATATTATGTGCTAAACTCTAGAGCTTTCAATCTAATAAAATCAAATGAGTATTAAGTTATTTTCACTACTTGAAAGATGATGAAGCAAGTTAAAGATTAAAATTGTATATTTTATTAATATAATTTAAGCACCTTATAAAATTTTCCCACTTACGTTCTTCTCAATGCATATTATATATGAATTTGTTATCTCATTCACGATTCCATTAGATTTGCCATCATCGACGTAGACTAAAACTAAGAAAAACTAAAAAACAAAGCAAGACAAAACTGTAGACTTGAGAGACTAGGAGTTTTGGGACAGGCGAAGAAAGCATTGCATTTGATTAATTGCTGGTTGAGTTCTAAGTGTGACAGCAACAACAAACGAGCATTCTTTAGGTTTGCCGCGCCCCGCCCCCTTATGGGGCGAATACCCCAAAAATAACATCAAAGCAAACAAAGGCCAATGAAAAATATGAAGTGCAAACTGCGACGATGTACAAAAAGGAAGATGCAACAACAACAGAACCTGATGTTTTATTTAAAGCACCAAATTTTTAATACACTTTCAAGTTACACTTAAGATGGCAGTCAAATTATAAGTAAATCTTATTATATAGCTGGTAATAATTTATATATTCGAAGTGTTTTAATGATTTAATTAAATAAATAGAAAAGTTATTTCAAATCTAGCTGAGCTTCCCACTGATTTGCCAGTAAATTTTATATATTCTATGAAAGCGTTTCCTATAGCAAACTATACCAACAAAGCACTAACGCATCACAAACCTATAATACCCACTGCAAGGGTATTCAAACAAGACGACAAACAACAAAACTCAGATGGAAATCTTGGCGACAGTTGAAAAGTTGAACAAATGTTGTTGTAACGCAGATCGGGAATCACAGATGGAGATGGCGAGTGCAGGCGCAGAAAGGGGAGTGGCATGGGGCAACTTGTTTCAGTTTTTTTTCTCTTATATTGAGTGTTTTTTGTTTTCTTCTTTTTTGGGGTCTGACTGTCGCCTGTCGTCGTTGACAGTCGTTGAGACGTTTCGCTTCCTACTCGACTGCCAAATTCCGATGCTGATGGCACAGAGCATGCAAATTGTATTGCATTTTGGGGGCTGAGAACTCAGAGCTGAGAGATTGCAGGCAAATGAATGTATGTGGCATGGGGCAAGCGGATGGGTGGTTGGGGTAAGCGGGGCCAAACGATGGGCACAGCGCACAAATCGAGTTGTCGTAAAATTAGCACTTAATGCTTTAATTAATTACCTCGACGTGCGTTGGAATTGACTTCATGTTGTTGTTGTTGTTGTAGTTGTTGTTATTGCTGTTGTAGTTGTTGTTGCTGTTGTTGCTGCTGCTGCCTCACCGTTTAATGCATTTCGCATTTATTTATGGCCATTGCATGCGCGTAACTCAACTCCTCCGATCCGTTCCGAACCAAAACCGAACCGTTTCTCCTCGACTTTTGTCTCATGTTTGGCAACGTCAAGTGTCAGGCCATTTCACCAAGAGAAAGTGAAAGAGAGGGCGAGAGAGAGAGAGAGAGTGAAAGGGAGGGTAAAGAAATTCATTGGCATTCCTCTGGACACGTTTCACACTTTCACAGGAGACAGCAGCAGGTACGTGTCTTCTTTCCCTTTTCAGCCATTCCCTTGAGTTCAGCTCTTTCTTTCTACCCAGCTGTGAAGGGTATTATAAGTTTGTTGAAAGCAGAGTTAAATATCCTCTTAAGAAACATTAATGGCAATCTTATAGGTATGTTCTTATAAATTTACGGAACATATAGACAGCAAAATCTAGATGCCCTAAATTCGGTATGTACCCTTCCTATTTGTGTAGCTAATGCTTACTTTAAGTCACCACTTTCCACTGCGCATATTACGGTCGAGTATGCTCTCTTGTAACTCAACTTATTCTTATTGTGCTGTGACAGCATTTCATGAATGAGTTTTCGGCCTTTAAACTTGTTACCTGACAATGAGACTTCCTTCACATCCGTTAACAAATGACAATTCGTTGCACAAACTCTCAGTGCCCATAGACCAGATTAAGGTATCCTTTTATTCGACTGTGTAGCGGCAGTTTTTATCAGCGATTTGCTGTCGCCAGCAGTCTCAGCCTCAGTCTCAGTCTCAATCTTAACTCTTAGTTGCCGTTGCAATTGTCAGTTTATTGCCTTTATTTCCCTTTTTTTTTATCCAATTTACAGTTACATCTGCTTTATTGATTTATGTGCAGAAACACAAAGTATCTGAGAGTGTACTGTGGATTCTGTAACTTGCCGATCGGGACAATGATCCCAGCAGGTAATGCTTGAAAGGTACAAGAAATTTATATATTTTGACGGTATTCTAAACATACTTAAAAAGCTAAAGTAATTGTTGGTATTAAGAGTCGAGATTTATATCTTTATATACATATTTAGTTATACAACAAAATGTTATTAAAATTTACTAAATACAGATGTATATCTGATTTGTGTTAAGGAGTAGAAAAAAAGCAACTCAGATAGTAATGGAATGCTATTTATATATATAATTATAGACAGATAGTATATGTATATATATGTGCTCCTATTAGGATCTTAATACAAAATTCTTTGCAAATAATTGCAATGAAATGAGAAAAGCAAAAATCATTTATAGAAAAGTTTAGTTTTTAGCTACTTCTACTAAATAGCAGTGACATTAACAATGATAGCTGATTAACCTGTCGATGATCGTTTAATTAACTTTGATTTACACAGATTAAGCTTATACTTTTAGACCAAGTTTAAGGCCAAAATGACGATTAAGTCAAAGGTCAATGCAGATATATGTATGCGTTTCGTATGCGGCATATCAGCGCAATTGTTGCGATGATTAATTAAGCAAATAATGCGCATCAGAAGCCACAATATAGCACCTTGAATGTGCCACGCCCCGTATTATTTTTTCGGTGAATGCTTTGGAATGAATAAATAAATGTATAAGCGAATGGCGGCATGAATAATTGATAGAGAAGAGGCAAGAAAGAGAAGCATGTGGCAATAGCTTGAAATCTACACTCATTTGGCATCGCTTCTCGTCTCTTATCGCTAAGATGACAGCAACAATGTTATTGTTATTGTTGTTGTTGGCGTCTGTCTGCGTTCTTGGGACTGTGATTCATTTTATACAATTTATCTGAGTTGGATTAGCCGGACTTGTGTCCAATGTTGAGTTGAGAACGCACCCACAAAATCCTTTTCGGCCACTTGACTCATTAGGCGCACATTGATACGATTCTCTGTCTGTCTGTCTGTCTGTCTCTCTATCTGTCTGTTTGCCTGTATCATCATCATCATTAGCATTGCTATCATCATTATTGTCAGCAGCATCTTCTGCTGGTTGCTTGCATGATTTGCATTAATTTGGCGAAATGCTGTCGATGAACGGACGCGTCCGATAAGCGCTGACATGGCCAGATCCGATCCAATACCAATACCAATACCAACACGAATACCACTACATACTACCAATCTCATACCCAATCCGTTGGCCATTAATTAGCCCACACCATGACGTCGCATAATAAATTACCAATTCATTTGAGCTTCCATATGTTGTTGCTGCCCGTTGTCTCATCTGATTTGCTTTCGCTGTGGCCAGAAGACCTCAAACCTGCAAACCTCCAACTCCTCACTACTCAACTCAAACATTATGGCCATGTCCAACAAGTAAACTGCATTTCACACCGTCTACTTCAAGTTTCGTCGTGATTTCGCAAATATTTTACTTTCCAGATACTTTTAAAGTCACTCACTGATTGACATGTATTTGCATGTATTTCAGATTAAATTCGTTTGGCTTGATTCAAGCTAAAAATTCAAGTATCATTAATCCAATGAAGGTTAGCTTAGACTCTTACTTGTTATTTTTAATTAGGCATTAATTAATTTTAAAGCTGATTATGGCATAATTATTTATGGTTATACATATTTGGACCGCTTTCTACTTTAAGTGAACTTAAGAGTTGTATGCTAAAGTTATTTTAGTTTGCTACTTAAAGAAATAAACAGTTTTTAAGCTATATTTATATTTTATGTACAGAATATAATTAAATAAATATTTTAAAAAAATTCTGTTAATAATAATAAGAAAATATATTTATTCGGAACGTATATTTAATATTTGTACTTACAAATCAGAGCTAAAATTATTAAATTTAATTTTAGCGCAAGTTATATTTGCTGCTCTCATTCTATGTATATTCAATCTGTCTATAAACTAATTAAATTGTATTTTAAATATTTTCTAGTCTTTATTGACATTATGTATTTTTGTATTTGAAACTTTTTCCAACTCAAAAAACATTAAAAAAGGAAGATTCTATAGAAAAACGCAGAGTTTCTTGTCAAGTCAATTGATTGCTTTAGCATTGACAGACTTATTGGGCATATCGGTAACAACAACAAAAACAACAACAATGCCTGTGTGGTCCCACTGTTTTTGTGTGTATGCAAATGAGAGCAGAGCACACACACACAGACACACATATAGTGTATACAGAGTGAAAGATACAGCACGCTCAGCCGAAATTTAATTTATGCGCCGGCAATTAAACATGCATCATTTACAGTCGCAGCGACGCTGACGCCGACACCACCGCCGACGATGGCAGCGACTGCGAAGTAAACGTTGCGTTGGCGGCGACACTGCGACACATGCGTCGGACGGATCCACAGATCTGTCAACACTGAATTTTAGGGGGTATCGTAACGGAAATTCGAGGCGACATGCTCGTGGCAGCTTCTTGACACTGTCCAATGCCATCATTTGTCAATATTAACTTTAATTAGCAAAACTTTTGGTCGCACCCTCTACAGCAGATATGATATATGTACATAAATAGCTATATACAACAGACATATCTACAATATATATGCTTAAATTTGTATACTATAGTGTTTATATGTATTATACTTACTAGCTATAATTTGTTCTTATTGCTCTCACAACAATTTGTTTTATTATATTCCAGTCAGCATTTTGTTTCCTCATTATTAGTACTGCGAGATCGTTTATTTTCATTTCGATTTGCGGATAGGAACTTGTAAGCTCAGCCGATTTATTAGAGCACAAATTAAAGCCAAAATGTAGAATCAGTCAAATGGAATGCTAATGTTCTTTAGAAGACAAAGTGCTGTAATAAATCTATGGAATTTGCTCTAAGTTTTAAGCGTCGATTGCTTTAACTAATAGAAGATAAAATATTTATAATTTATATCTATTATCCAATAAGTATTTTTGTAATATTTTAATCCATATTTAAATTTAATTTTAATATATATTTTTTTGTACAACGAATGTTTTCCTTGAAATTTTCTTCTGAACTTGATTTTGTTTAAAATAAAATAAAATAATTATTTTTTTTAATCCAACTAAAAGTGCCTTTCTAAATATTTATTTACTAGTTCTTCATTTGTTTAGTTTTCAAATGTTGATAAAAACAGCTAACAGAACTTTACTCAATATCATGTATATAAAAATTGAGAAAAAAAATACATAAAGATCATGATCGATTGCGTAACTAAAAGTGCAGCGTATCGAAACGCGTAGCGCATACGCCCCATTAACCCTTTCAACAAAATGCATAAATTTCATTTTTCATGCTTATGTTGTTTTATGTGTCAGAGACACCAACTGAAAGCAAAAACAGAAACAGAACCAGAACATAATAAGCAAATGTTAAATGCTGCACTGCCAAATACCCTGTGTAACCCAAAATTTTAATTAAAACAACATTTACTGCTGTGAAGTAACAAAAAGATTATATACAATCATAAATAATTATAATCTTATATTAGTATAAAGATTTTAAAAATTTTTTTTATAATATATTTGTTACTTTTTTTGTTTGTTTTCAATGAGTTTTTTTTCGAAATAAATGTATTAAATTGTATGTAGCTGCCTTAAATACCCCTTACGCTACTATTATGCATTACAGGGTATTTGAAAAAGAAACAGAAACAACTTTTCAGACTATAGAACGCTTAAAAAAACACGCATTTGCAATTGACACTCGAATGCATTTTTAATTGTTGTTTTAATATTTTGCCAAATTATCACATCATTTATCCTGAGGCAAACGTGAAGCACTTCAAAGGCAACGCTGAATCTCACGCGCTCTCTCTCGCTCTGGTCTAATGTATTTGCTATTGGGCGATCGTCGTGGCATAAATCATAAATATCAAACAGTGGCATGGTGTGTCTGTGTGTTTGTGTGTGTGTGTGTGTGTGTGCGGGGGGTGTGTAAAGTGTAGAGAGAGTGTGCATTGCATACTTGAAGTAAATACGAAAATTTGAAATCTAAAAGAAAATATTTGTACTCGACAACATTGCCAAGTGGGTGGCAACTGAATTAATTTGCGGCCTCTTCAGAAACCTCTTTTCCTCCCCCCATCCACCTCTCTCCACCCATCTGCAGTTTCATCAATTTTTCTTTCTTCTTTTTGGTTGTTGTCGTTGTTGTTGTTGTTTTTAATGTTTGCGTGTCGAGCAGACGCAAAATAAATAAACTTTAAGTACTTTTCGAAATTACTGTTGGCCGTTGTGTAATCTTAAGTAGTGCGCCATGCACTCAGTTAGAGCACTCATCCCCACCACCATGAATACCCCCAAATACGCACTCATATTCACACACACACACTCGCACTCACACTCGCAGACAGCGCGGCATGTTGACATATTAATGCAATTAGTTTAGGGCGCACTTCGTGCTAATTTTATAGTATCACTCCTTGCGCGTATTTACATAATTCATATTTGTATAGCACACCCGCTTCTATATCACTATGCATCGCCCCCTCTCTCTCTCTGTCTCTTGAAAACTCCTTTGACAACCCTCCGCAGTTGTCATTTCATCTGTTGGCACGTACTGCAGCCAAAAGCGAGGGAGTTGGCAAGTGGGGGCATGCAGCAGGGAGTGCAACTGCAGCTGTTTGTTTTCCCAAATTTATGAGTTACGCTTTCAAAATTGTTGCTTCGGAATTGACATTGTTAATGAAAACAAAATAGCATTAAAAACTACTCAGCAAGCTGATCTTAGAAACAGCTTAATCTGATTTGTGAGAGATCCAAATTTAATATTTTGTTTTTATATTAAATAAAACATATTTAGTTTATGGAAATTGGTTTGTTTTAAATATTTGTGTAGTTTGGTATTAAAAACAGCATCATTTGTTTATGATAGTTATATTTTCTTTAATATTTTTTTCATTGAAAATAAGTTGTTTTAAACAATTCTGTAGTTCCTGATTGTCAGCTTTTGATCAGGACAGCAAAGCAATCGTCTGATATCAAGGTTATTGGTCAACTGATCTTTTTAGTTGATATTATTTTTAAGTCTTTCATTGAATCGTAATGTAGATTTTGGAAAACATTTGTATGCAGACACATGCAGTATATTTTAAATTTTTTTATCATAAAGGTGATCATTTCTTTTTTATTTTATTTTTTTTTTATAATTTTTTTATGTTTTAGACTTACCTAAATACCACATTTTTGACCTTTACCTTTTATCAAGCGCACAAAAAAAAATCAGTTTAATGATCCAGCAGTTTTCATGTAAACTTGCTGTACTCATTTCTGGTTGGAAAACTGTCCAAAATTTCCATTGTTTGGCTAAAAACACAATTTACACAACTTTCCGCTGCAATTATCCTGCGCAGTTTGTTATTTTTTGATTATGAATCTCCCCTCTGTTCGATCCTGTCGATCCCCCGAATTTCTCCCTCTTTTTTTTTTGCACCTTGACAGCCGTTGTGCCAAACCAAATTACATGGCAACGCACAAAGGGGCGAACCAAGTTTAGTTATAATTTATGAAAGCAGCATATAAAAAATCGAAATAGGAACAACAAAAAAAAATATACCAACTACAAATGGGATTTGGCGTACATAATGCCAGCCCATTTCCGTTGCGCAGAAGGCTAATCAACATTTTGTAACCCCTGAAAGAGATGAACTCAATGATGAACCACCCGGAGAGAGGACTCTTCTCTTTCTCTCTATTCGGTACTCTCATCTCTGTACTCATCTCATTTCATTTGATTTGAACTTATATCATGCTGTGTGCCTGCTTGTAATCCCAGCTGTAAATTGTGCCGCGTATTTTGTACCGATCTTAAATCATGTTTCTATTTATGTTGTCACAAGAGATTTGCGTTGTATTTTCCACGTTTCTGGACCAGTTTCAGATTGAGCTAAGCTTGAAGAAGTGTGGCTAAGCTGGCTTAAGAGCGACACGAGTCAACCCTCCTACATTTGGTCTCTTTCTCTCTTGGTTCTCAAGGGTTGTTCACTATTTTTTTAATGGTTTACCTCCCCTTTCCCCTTCCTTATGCTGAGTTCATCGATCATCTATTTTAATTAGCAGCAGCGTGTCGATGGCATTCACAAACTATCAATTTCAGTTGGACACCCTTCGGCAATGTGCCTATTTACATAAGTTCAAATGACATGTGACGAATCTGAAGTGCATTTACAGTCTCAGGATATATACCACTCTCTCCCTCTCTCTTGTGCTATCTCCCTTTATCTAGCTCTCTGGGGCTTGTAGGCGTGGTTGCATACTTGAAGACACTGAAAGACACTTTAGCTATGGATATGGTTTATCATTGTTGTGACTCCTTTTTCCAAAAACTCGGGGACAGCTGTGAACTGCATTTGATAAATGTGAACTTAATGAAACACCGAGAGACAGAGACAGAGAGAGTGAGATAAACTCTGAGAATATCAAAGGCACACTCTCAATCTCAGTCACAAAAGGCAAAAGAAGACTCACAGGAAACGGCTGATGATGTTAACAACTCTTCAGTTTTCAATACACTAGCTTATGAGGGTATGCCGACTTGATCAAATCACTTGAGATATTCGATTGGAAGTTGGAAAATTTTAAATAAAATTGCTTCTAAATTATATTTTGCAACAGTTATCAAATCAAATTAATTTGTTTTATTATTTATTGCATAGTTAGTGTATCTTCAAGTCACTTTTCTTATATGTAAACTTCTCTTACTTCCAGGTAACTTCTGCAGATGATTCATTTCATCGCTCAACGCACATTTCATCATTGTTTATTTGTACTTTTGTTGTACAGCTGGGTGCTCAAAGGATTAGCCTGTCATATCTTCATGTTCCACACGATGATGAGTCTTCATTTTCATCCTCCTCTTTTTGTTGGACTCGTGGTTTTATAAGTAATTATTGATTGTGTGTTTTCAATAGCATGCGGAATGGATTTTGAATGGGTTTTCAATTAATTTATATTATGTTTTGTGTGGGTAACCGAATGTTGTTTTCTTTGGCATATTTTATGCTCTCTTCCCATTTAACAGTATCGTTCTTCCCTTTCTTAATTTTCAACATCAACTTCTCTTTCATCGTCTGATGTTAGACTCCTGTTGCTGCTGTTGCTGCTGTTATTGCATTTTGTAAAGTAAACATGCCAAGTGCTGCTGTCGCCCATTGCCACCCACAAATTACACACACACATACGTAGCTACACTGCGAGACACTCACAGCTGCAGATTATGCAAATATTTACTTTACGTTGATGAGGCTGATGAACAGGACGCCGTTGACGATGACGATGGCGATGACTACGACTATGACGTTGGCATTGCCGATGATGTTGTTGCCATTTGAGGCAAATGTGTCCATTGATGAAGCCACTCGGCTTAAAGGGGGTAAAAACGCAAAAAAGTGCTGCACAAATAATGTCATACGGTTGCCTCATTTGCTTTGCCAACTACCCCAACTCAACAAGTCTCCCCTCACCTCACCACCTCTTCCCATATGCCACATCTCACATCTCTCACTCAACCTGCAGCTGCCCATTGGCAACCCCATGGCAACCTGCTGACTGCGTTTTTTAAATACCCTGTAGACGAGGTATTATGTTGAAGTGTGACCAGCATAAAGTCAACTATATCATATAGCTTTTATATAATATTAGGTAGATTTTAGAAATTTTTTTTACAGATTTTTAAAGTTTTTTTACAAATACTGATTCACTTAAGCTTAGTTTTCAATTAAATGAAATATATTCTTCAGCATTAAATACTCTACGTCTTTCTGTTTTCCAATTTATTCTCCAGCTGCTTACTACAGCGCATTTACTGGCCTATCACACTTTCTTTGTCCAACCCGTACAATTCATTTCTTTTCAAGTCGTATTTTTCTATTGCTTTACAGCAACAGCGACATATGCGCGCGGGTGTGTCCTGTGGGGTTAGAGGGAATGGGAAAGGGGTCTGGCAAAAGGCACAAGGGCGGAGTTACTCCAAGGGGTTGCTAGAGTGGGTTGCACTCTCAAAAAAGTAATTATTTCAAGCAAAAGACGGCGCCGGGGACCTTTTTTGTTTTTTGCTCTCCAGTATCTTTGTCCACAAGTTGAGCTGCTGCTTTTGTTGCAGCTGTCACTTCACTTTGACATTTCGCTAGGCATTAACTCTGTCTCGCTTTCTATTATGCACTCTCTCTCTCTCTGTCTCTTTCTTTGCACCGGTGTGCAACAACAATAATGCTTGTTTACATGCGCAATAATTATAAAAATTTACGTTTGTTTTGTTGTAATTGTTAAATAAATCAATGTCACGGCGCTTTGCCCAAACTGCATTGTTCAACTCAACTGAGTTTACCTTTCCACTCGTCTCTCTCCTTCTCTTTCTCTCTCTATCTCTCTCTCTCTATGTCTCTCTGTGTGTGCGCTGCAATCTCTATCCTTCTCTCCCCCTGGAGGGGAGTCTTTTTTGTTTCGATTTAATTGCTTGTTAAAGGCGAATTGTGCAGCCATTGCACGTTGAGTTAATGATCCAGGAATGTGCTGACTTGCAATGGCCTGTAAAGTGCTCAAAAGAGGTGGGAAATATGTGGGCCAGAGAGGGGGTTGATGAGCAGAGAGGCACGAGGTAAGCAAAGGGATGCTATGCACATAGCTAAAGTATATAATCGAGTAGTTGGCACTGCATGAAATTTGATTTTACAGCAGCTCAAAAGTAATTTTAATATTACACAGAAGTGTCACAGGCTCTAAAAGACCGTGTGCTCTGTGCTGTAAAATAGTTAGTTACAGTAAAACGTATATGTTACATAATCACTGAGTTTATTATTAGATACTGTTTGAAATATATTAGTTTTTAATGCCAAAAATCTAGATAAGAGCTTAAAAAATTAGCTTAAAATTTCCATTTTAAAAATTTGAAAATTTAGTATTTTTATGCTTAAAAACTACTTAAAATCTTTGTGTATTTGCATTTGCTAAAATTCAAAATTTGAGCTTTATCTGAGTAAATTACAGAGCTTTCTTTTCTTCATTTTCTCCGCTTTCCAACAATTTTAAGTACAGGCACCAACTACTTTTCTGTTGGGATTTGCAGTAGGATTGCTCATAGTACAGACAATGATTTTTCAGCACAAATTTGTTAGCTTCAGGCTCGAATTCATATGCAAGTGTGGTAAGGCATTGTGCATTTTGGTCTTTTCTCTAATTAAAATGCACTTTTCATAGCCAGACTAAAGAAATATACAATTGCAAAAGCTGCAGTTCAATAGCATAATTGAGCTAAGAAATATTTTGAAAATTGTGAAAACAAATGAAATTTATGCAGCTGCTAAAATACACTACAGATTTTTACCAAAAAGCAAAAGAAAAAAAACTTTATGAAGCTCTTAAAACTTCTCTCCGTCATTTACAACGTGCACCTTTTGTTGCCATCTTCTTAGCTCAACCAACTGTAAGAGTATTCAAATGTCGTTTAGTTATGCAGTAGCTAGATTTACTCATTTGTAACATAGGCAAATGTTCAGTCACACATAATCAATTTGATGTCAAACTTTGGAACTGGAACATTATCCTTACAAGTGTGGCATGTCTCTGGGCCTGTTAGTAGCATTACTACACCCCATTCTGCTCTCTACCAAATTCGAGTCCACAGACATTTTACAATTTTTGCAATTGCACAAAAAAAAAACACAGTCAAAGCGGCGACTTACAGATACAGATACAAAGATACATATACAAACACACACTTGTTGTATTAAATAATTTGGTGCCATTGTGTTGACACCAAGACTAAGAAATGTTGTGTGTGTGTGATTTCAAATTATTTCTTCATTTTGTGCTAAAAAGATGTTAGAGTTTGGGAAAGGAAGCAGCTCGAAACTAGCACAAGACACAAAAGCTGATGTCATTCGAATAAGTCCACTTGAAGGGTATTTCGACTTGTAATATTATCTAAATAAACTCGGAAACATGGTGCATAATAGTAATTCATTTTAGATTTTTAAAAATCATAGTGTTTCGGCTAACAAAATTTTGAAATATTATTTGTTAATTTTTAAATTCAATAATATAAAATATTTAAACAAAAAGGTGGTATTTAAATTTGTAAAAAAATTTATTGAGTTATTTGTGTATTTTGTAATGAAAATCAGATTGATAGAGGTAATAAATCTAAAATTAATATATTTATTATAAATTGAAAAATTAATTTCTAGCTAAAATGATATAAAATTAGTAATACTCTATATAATATAAATAAAAACTAATGCTTGTAGAAAGTGTATCAATTGTTCGTTATGCTATAGTTTTGTATATATTTAATATTTACTTTGGACTTGTGTTATTGTTGGCATTGTGGTTGTCTGCATTATTTGTCGTTTGATTCCTTCCATTTTTCATACTTGTCTGCATGTTTGCATGCACTGACAAAGGATCATCATCATCATCATCATTTACATGAGCATAATCTTAATGCTAATAATGAAGTTGTAGCTTACTGGTGTTGAATGCCAGACTTTGGCTGTTGACTTGGTTTTGGTGCCAACACAACTATGAATAGCAGTTTAGGGAATGAGAATGAGAATGAATATGAGTATCTGTATCTGTAGCTGGAGATGTATCTGTATCTGCATTTGTATCTGCATTTGTATGCATTTCCCATTTGGCTCTTGTCATCTAGAATAAACAACGTAATTGCAAGTTTGTGGGGGCGACACACACAAAACTCTTGGCGACAAATAATCCAAATACTAAACAAGCAAAAATATCTCAACATATTGTATGTTAGTTGGCAAGAACTTAATAATGAGTCGATTTCTTGGCCCAACGGCCAGTATCGTTAATGTCAGCGGCTTTATGATGCGAACGACCTTTGACCGGCAACTGGACGTCTTCAAAGAAACCAGGAAAGGCCAAAACTCATACTCAAAAGGAACATGCAACAACTATACAGCATGCAACATGCTATAAAATTTATGGCACACGTGTATACGCGGCATGCGGCACGCGGCGCATTTCCCCATTCTTATGCCCATTCCCAAAACCAAATCTAAGCCCAAACCCAAACGCAAACCCATAACCATACCCGTACCCATTTCCCACTTCCCGTTTGCCACACCGCCTTTGCTCTGACTGTTCCCGGAACACATGTGGGCCGCATCTGCAGCGGGCGCTCCGCAGATCTATGCGAATGAACTCTATGACAAGTTCCAAGTTTTTTGTTGTTGTTATTTTTGTCTCTTGTTTAGCTCATAATTTTTTTAATAGCCTCAAAAACCTTTTGCCTTGTGCCGCTGTTTTTACGAGCATAACTCGCTGTGTCGCTTAATACCCTGTAAAAATGAGTTGGCAATTAAAGGGGTATTGGAAGGTGTATATTAAACGTTTTCAGCTATTTAAGAAAGTTTAGAGGGTATATATTAGTTGGGTAAACCCTTCTTTAACCATTACCAGGTTCACAACTCTCCCGCTGACTCGCCGAATCACTTCCTGAAGCGCCTCCCATTGTTGTTGGACAATTAAAAAACAGTTTCACTGCAAGACATTTATGCGCTGCAGCCGCCAACTTGCTGAGTGATTTGTGCACTTTTTCCAGTCGAATAAAGGCAGAGAGAGGGAGCAACTGTGAGTGGGTGTGGTCCTGTGTGTGTACAATCAAGTTGTCAAATGTCTTCATTTGCAGCCAAATCTAACACACACACAGAAACACACTCAAAAGTCAAATTTGATTTACAAATTCAATTTGAATTGTTTGCAAATTTCATTTGCCTGTAGGGGAGGAACAGGACTACTAGGAGCAGAAACAGGAACAGGAACAGGAGCTAAGTGCAGGAGCAGCTGGTCACCACCATAACGAACATCCGGCTAATGTGAGCAGTTCCATACGTAATTCCATACACATTCTGCACATACTTGAAGCTGTTGTTGTTTTTCGCACTTGAACGCATTTTCCAAACATTATCAAAACCAAAAAGAAATCTATTCCGATTGCGTGTTGGTTGCCCCTATTTCACATGGGTCAGCGGTCCTGGAGATTAAACACAATAATGATGCATAAATCCGGTAACGGTAAACGCATTCAATGGTCACTGATTGCCAGGAATTGTCTACCGAACAGCGAAGGGGAAGTGGAAGGAGAGACGAGGGTTGTGCGATCAGACTTGCGGTATAGAGGGTGGCTAGATATTACGATATTACTCATACTTGCAATGATTTCTGGACACTTTATATAACTATCCCATATGCAAGTTCTGGTAATAGATCTGTTAATTTTTAGTGTGTGAAACCATTTTGTACATGCTAACTTATCTACAAATAAATTTATAAAAAAATAATATTAAAATACTTATTAAGAAATATGTAAAAATTGTAACGATTTCATTTAAAAAGTGATTATATTTAAAAATATTCTTAATTTAAATATGAAAACATTATAAATTATAGCATGGAGTAAAAGTAAATGGACTGATCATTTCGTAGTCGAATATAATAAACTAGACACAACTTCTTTTGAATTTAGCTTGAGCATTTGCAACTGCAACAAACTAATTTAGAATTTTAATTTCGTTTATTGCCGCATAGACTCTGCAGCAAAGTTACCAAAAAGAAAAGAATAAAGTAACCAAAAAAAGAGCAGAGAATACAAAAAAATATGGTGTTGTATATGTTATAGTTATGTTATTGGGGTAGGGAGTACAACAAACATACATACATATATGTTAAGTCTAGAAGTCTGTGAATTATGCTTTGTGAATATTTTCAGCCAACATTCGGTGGCTGCCAAATGCGGCAGCTGCTTTGAAATGCCGCCAAAGAGTGGCACGAATGGAGGGAGGCAAGTAGAACATTAGGTACAAGTTGCCGCTAGAGTTTAGACCAACTCCCGCTGGCAAAGGAGGGAGTGGAAAAGGGGACGGAATGGGAATGGGTATGGAGAATGGGAAGTGCCACTCGATGCGACAATTGTTGAAATTTAAGAGGCTGCGACGCATGTTGCAAAATGTCGCAATTTGCCGGCACAACGTTTGGTCGCGTGTGGCACGTGATGTGAAAAATGATGCAACACACACACACACTCTCTTTCTCTCACAGAGTTTAACAACAGCGGTGATCGGATCACAACATAATCTGAGCCACGTTATCACTTTGGTAAACATGCAGCGGACAGACTCAAAAACCCAGACCCAACCCAATCGGCCAGCTCGAATATCAATCAATTGTGCTATCAGGACCCTTTACACATCTCTCTGCTGCCCTCTCTTTAATCTCAAAGATGCTCAATACATTTTGCACTACAATGCAACTCAGGGTTGAAAATACACAGAACATACCACATGCAATAATGTTTCCCAGTTTCTACAGTAAAACCCAAATGTAATTTCAATTTTGAATTTCGAAATAAAAACTCGTGAAGGTTATCAGCATATGACGCGCTCAGTGTTGATAAGGCTGGAACTCTTGAAATAAAAGAGACAGCATTCGAAAAAAAATACTTAATAAATTGAGCTCATCTTGTCACTTGAGACTTGAGGGAAGCTGACAGAAATCTAGACTCAAATTTCAATTGAAGTGGCCCATTAAAAAAGGGCCACACATCAAACAACGACAGAAAGAAAAAGTATTTGGAAATAATTTTCAATAGTTGATGCTATAAAGTTGCAATTTTATTACTAAATATATATTTGAAATAATTGTCAGAGACCATGTATTTAATTTATGCTTTACGAGAGAATATGAGATATGTTTTAAGCAACTTACATGGTCCAATATGCCTTTAGTTCTTATATCAGATCATGAACATATATACTTCAAGTAGTTAATGGTGCATTCTATAATAACTTACAAACTTGGCGACAAACCCATTATACCCTTTGCATAAAAGGTTATAAAAATATTTGCTAACCTCGACTGAATCGAATGACTGTATACAATGGAGTACTTGAAAGCAAAACCACTTTCTTATCAGACTTTACAATTTAGTATACAGCAAGTAAAAAATTTCCAATTCCATGTTAAGTAATTCAGTAAAAAAAAGGTTTATTTTTATAGCATAACGTGTAGTCCAGTGTAAAGTAAAAATAAATAAAAAACGCAATTGCTTTTCAGAAAACTTCATTATAATTTGTTCGCTGGCAGGGAGTGCGTGTTTTTTTCTGCTCCGATATGAAACTAATAACCGTATTATTCATAACAACAAGTGTTATGTCATTTACCAGTGCCGTATATTTCGGCACTGGTGCATCTTTAAATCAAACTGAACTTCTGAACCAGATAAGTTGGAGGATCAAGAAACAAAATGAAATGACTATAAAGTACTTAGAGAAACAATTTAGTGACATAAATCAAAAGTTCAATAACATAAATAAGAAATTGTTAAAATTACGAAGAAGAATGAGGGGAAAACAAATTGTTGATAAAAAACGAAATAAGAAGATCTGTGAATCACAGGATCCAAAATTACCTAACAATACCATGAATCAAATTGAAAATAATACAAATTATAATAATATTCCTGTAACAAAATCGGACACTGAACAGCAACAAATGAAAATGCAAAAATTGGAAGAGCAAAGGCTGAAAAGGCTACAAGAGGAGCAACAAAGGGAAAAGGAACGGCAATTGATTAGAGAAACTCAAAACTTACTGTTGAAACCCGGCTGGATAGTATTTCAGAGACGCATTGATGGTAGTGTAGATTTCTATCGCAATTGGACGGAATATCAGAAGGGTTTCGGTAACAAGAATGGAGAGTTCTTTCTGGGCTTGGAGGAACTGTATCGAATCACAAATTCGGAGTCCCATTTACTCTACATTGAGCTGGAAAGTTTTGATAACGAAAAACGCTTTGCACGATACGATAACTTTCAGGTTGGAAGTGCCGCTGAGGGTTATGCCTTGAAATCGCTAGGGGAATACTCTGGTACAGCTGGTGATTCGTTGCGGGGTAATTTAAATAAAAAGTTCTCTACACATGATGTAGGCTCAGATGTTGAGAAATGTGCAGAGAACTTATCCGGAGCCTGGTGGTATGGCAGTTGTGGATTTAGGTGAACATAATAAGCCGAATCTACAAATCGAATTGTCGTATAATAACATATTATTTTAATGTATTTTCAGTAACTTGAACGGAAAGTATCTTGAGGAGGATTTCGACTATGATTCAGTAGGTGAAGGTATTTTCTGGGATTCATGGCTTGGCTGGGAGTATTCCCTGAAATCTGTTTCGATGATGATACACTCAAAAAGGTTCTATAATACTACTAGAATTTAATTTATATAACAAGTATACATACATAATGCTAGACATAATGCAATCAGAATTAAAATTTTTTTAATTAAAAAAAAACAACATTTCTTATCAATTCTCAGAATAGGTTACTGGATTTTCCATTTTATGTGTTAAACAAATAATGCCCTGCGTTTGGAAACAGTTTGAATGAAATATAATTTGCTATAAAAATTATTTCTTAGAAGAAAATTAGAAGCTTTTTGTAATTGAGTAAAAATGTGGAAAGATTTGTTTTAAAAAAATTTTGGTTCATAACATACATATTTCCCTTAGCATATTTATATCACGCGGATTGCTTAACATAAAACTTGAAGAAAAGTACAGGGTATATATGAATAAACAGATTGAATATACTGAATATATGTATATGAATTAAATATTTCTGATGATCCGTCAGTTGAGTCGAAAGTTGCGTCGCACAAAGACAGCAAAATTAGATTTGATAATACAAATTCAACATGTATAAAAAAATATATTTAAATTTTACTATAATTAAAATGTTAACAAAGCTGGTGATTGTATTGTTGGTGTGCGTGGAACTTAATGCCGAGAGCATTGAGTACGAGGGCAGTTCAATAAGTAATCATTTTAACGATATAATTATGGAAAAAAACGCAGAGTTAAAAAAGTTGGAAAAGGAAATCGCTGTCAGTTTAAAAGAAATAAAAGATGAACATGAGATTAGACAACGAAATGAAAATGTATATTTAACTGGTGAATTGAGATCAGCACTTTTAAAAATATATCCAACACTATGTGTGCCAGATCAAAAACTTAGTGGAGCTCATAATATAACGCTACTTGAACAATCCATTGAAGTTCACTGCGATGGAGAAGTCAATGGTCCAGGCTGGATATTGATTTTTAGTTACCAAAGAATTTTGACCGAGTACGAATGGAATGGATTTGGTAATATCAATGGGACCTATTTCATAGGATTCGAGAAACTATACAATTTGACATCGGTGATGCCACACGAATTATATGTACAACTTCAAGATGAGAACGGAGAAACTCCATATGCCAAATATGATAACATTGAGATAAGCAAGGGAGATTACAAATTAACAAATTTGGGTAGAGTTAGTGGAACAGCAGGCGACTCCTTAGAAAATATTGTGCGAGAAACTTTTGGTGTCATTTATGATACTTATTACAACTGTGGGTAAGCTATCGAACTGGACAGATTAAAGTCTTGGAAAAATTTATTTATTGATATTTTTATTTTTACCAATTTTAGTAATCCTGATGCTGCTAATATCCATTGGAATACCTGGTCAACACCAATTCGATCTGTGCAAATGTTTATACGTCCGGTAATGACGAAAAAGCAAGTTAAATGTGAATCTAAATTACATCAAGATGTACAAAAAACTACAAATTGGGTTAAAAATAAAATAAAAAAGGGAGTGGATTGGGTACGCAAACATATGTTTTCACGATTTTAATATACACGACGATATTCGATATGTACGACGATAACTACGAGAAGTTATACACATCTATAACGACGAAACAATGTGCACGACGTCAACGACGAGAGGAAACCCAAGAACAAGGAGGAGTTTAGAACAAACATTAGATGAGGAACGACGTATCTGGACGAAAACGACGAACGACGCTAACCAAGACGACACTGACGTCTTATTCTCTATTCAATTAATATCTAAACAAAACTTAAAATAATAATTGTAATACAAACTTAAATACTATATAATATCAATATTAATGCATATATAATAATATAAAATCCCACATATATGAATAATAAAATGAATTTATAAAATTTTCAATTAAATTAATTAATATATGTAAATATACTTTATATTTTTATAAGTACAATAATATATATGTATAACATAATATACAGAGCACTGCTGATAATAAAGCTCTACCCTGACCATTTGCCAACATGAAGCTGCAGTTGTTTTTAGTAGGTTTAAGTGATAAGTTTCAAAGCGGGAAAAATCCGTATAATATTTAAAAACAATGCGAAAACAATATACGCTACTTTTTATAGCATTTGTATTGCTCTTTTACAAAGTAAACTCTCAAAGTTCAAGTAGTGAATTTGAAAAGAGAGTGCAAGGATATCAATTGGAGTTGCAAAACCTAAATAAACAAATCGAAGAAGAACTTAAGACACTAAATTGCAGTAATTTATCAAAATCAAACAAAAATAATTCACATAATGTTTATATACATGAATCAAATAAAAGCAATGATGAACTGTTAAGTTGCCAGTCAAAAGTTCAAAGTTTGCAGTCAACAGTGGATAAGCTGCGTTCAACAGAAACGATTCCCCGAAGTTGTGTACAGTTTCAAGGGTCAGAGGGTGTTCATGAAATCGACATACCCCATGAGGGACCAACTAAAGTCTACTGCGAGTCCGGCTGGACTGTAATACAGAGAAATAGTAATGGAAAACTAGGCTTCGAGCGTAGGTGGGAAAATTATACAACTGGATTCGGAAACATAACTAATGACTTCTTTATCGGTCTGAGGAAATTACATCACCTGACCTCTTCGCAGACCCACGAGCTTTACATATTTTTAGCTTCCGATGCAAAAAATATCAAATTTGTACATTATAATAATTTTGTGATTGGCAACAGGTACGAAGCGTACAAACTTAACTCATTGGGACAATATACTGGCAACATTGGAAATATTCTAAAAAATTCCGAAAGCCAAACGTTTTCCTTAAATAGCGGTTGGTGGGGCGATAGCAGTATGAACATAAGGTGAACATATTTAGTAATTACGGTATTTCTACTATTACTATTAATACAAATTTTTAATTTTTAGTAATCTTAATGGAAATAATATTCAAATTGGTCTTGAAAACTCTTTGCAATATTTTAACGTTAATACAACCAAAATGTTAATTCGGCCGAAGATAAACACTGTTATACGGAACTGAGGCAATTTTATTTGATTATTGAAAATATTTTACTAAGTTAGTTGTTAGTAATAGTGTTAATATAAATATATGTAAACTGTTCCAAAATTATAAATCTTATAAATAACATTTTTTTTGAAATTTTAAAAATTAATTGATTGTAGAAGCAGTACCCGATGGATGATTACCGACTGTTGATTAAGAATATATATACTTTATGAGTTTTTTGATGCTTTCTTCTGGGAGATTTAAACTAATCCATTTTTTCCACACACTTAGTAGACAGTTAAACTTTTTTAAAATACAGGGTCAACAAAAAAATTAAATAAAATTCGCTTTTAAGCTCATAATATGTATAGTGTTCCATATCAGCATGAGTTTTAGGAAATGGGGTCAAGTTGAGACCGTCAAATGACGCATTGAGCATATAATAAACTGAAGAGGGATCTTATCGCTTATAAAATAAATGCATGATTTTAGAAAGTAAGCAACAAATTAACTATATTCCAAACCCAAAGATTTTCTTCATAACATACAGACTATACTAACAAATTTTGATGAAAATTTCAGCACTAAATCGTACGCAAAGATGTTTTGGAACATATTATAGATAATAGATACTTTGTACTTTGATATAAAAAAATAACATCATAACAAAGCAAATGTTAACAATTGCTATTAGATTATGAAACAGTCAATGCAATTAGAGATAAATGTAAAAATAAGAGGAAATAGATAAACATAAACTGATGCGCACAAAATGTGACCAATAGACAAAATATCATTTTGTTCTATAGTCTATTTTTTGTTTGTGTTTCTTTTTTTTTATGACCAGACAATAAAAGCCACACACGCTGACTGCCTGACTTCCCACTGCTCAATGCATGGAGATGAGATGGAATGGGATGAGATGAGATGAAAGAAGATGGTACCATCATACTACATACATATATACATTTGTATATCTAAAAGCGGCGACACTTGACAATGACAACGACGTGTGGTCCACACAGACTGCTGGGAGTCGCAGATCGGGGATCTGAGTTATGAAACACTTTTGGTAGAGAATGAACCGAGACTGAGACTGAGACTGAGCCAGAGATAGAGGAAAAGTCGTGCAATAAATAAAATACTGTAGAGTGCACTTAAGATAAAAGTGGGGAGCACAAAAAACATCACAAGATGAAAACTCATCCAGAAATGTGGGTCAAGTTGCATTTCGATTTCATGTTGTGGTTTCAAAAACTATCGAATTGTATTACAGTAAACAGTAAAGACTGTGCGCTAAGCGACAGCTGTAAGTTTTGCTTCAGATTCGGTAAATAAAGTTATCAAATGTTTTCAATGTCAGACGAAATCAATAAATCGCACAGATAACAATTATTTCCAGGTGATTAGTTGCGTGTCCATGTCTTACACTCGACTGCGTATTCTGGCTAAATTATGCCACAAT
Source organism: Drosophila tripunctata (assembly GCA_035047385.1). Lineage (NCBI taxonomy): Eukaryota > Metazoa > Arthropoda > Insecta > Diptera > Drosophilidae > Drosophila > Drosophila tripunctata. The sequence continues at coordinate 754,308 of JAWNPS010000225.1, forward strand.
ACGATAGGTAAATCGCTAACATACGTTTTCTGATCCCAAATTCTGGACGCACTTACGCCTGACTGAGTTTTTCACACGTTGCCAGCAAATTCCAGATTCCGTGTTCCATGTTCCAGGTTCCAGGTGCCTGGCAAATATCATAAGGCAAATTACTTTCGGGGTCACATGAGATTTGCTGGGCAGGGAAGGAGGTTATTGTGGTGGGTTAACAGCCAAAAATAGCTGTCAATGGCCAATGCCAAAGTTTGTTGGCCACGTTTACCACACGCTTGCCAAAAGCATTCACAACAACAATAATTTATAATTCAATGAGTTAAAGTTGAATGCAGCCAGACATCACAGGATTTCAGACAACAACGGCGGGATTACACTTGGCGAAATTAATAATAATTATAGTAAAATTAAATTATACTTTAAGCAAATTGGAGGCAGACAAAATATCTTTCATATTTTAATATTTTAATGGAGGAAAAATTTTAAAATCTTTTACAGTCAACAGAAAATCGTATTTAAACTGAAGATTAATGAATCAAATAATATAATATTTTTATTAAATTATAAAATATTTTATGTAGCACTTATTTAAGTTAGAAAAGCTCAACCCTAAAATTAGAAAAACAGAAAATTTAAAAAATATTTAAGCGATCAAAGTCCTAAACAATTTTAATCTAGTTTCTCTGAGTGTAACTCATTTGCTGCCGTACTCATGCACTCACGCACACACAAGCGTAAACACCATATGTGTGTGTGTGTGTGTGTTGCCCTGAGGGCGCATGCCACACAATTCACCTTGAAGGCAACTGAGAAGCGAAGATTAATTGCAGCAGCGTCTTTTGTTGCCGGCACTTATCTTGCTTTCCCTCTCTCTACATCTCTCCCTCGCTCTCTCTCTTCATCACTCTATCTGTCTCTTTCTGTCGGGTCAGACTATCAACGCGATAAGGAATTTTATTCGCTGTCCAGACCCAAAAGTCAAGGGATCTTATAAAGGGTAGAGACGACGTAATTGCATTTTGTTTGGCATCTCATTTTAGTTACGGTCTGGAAAACTGGCAACTGGCAACCGGCAACTTGGAGTCGCCTCCTGATGATGTGGATAACGTGGGACTACGAGCATATAGGTGTCGCCATGGCGATTAGGCAGCCAACAACAACAACCAACTGAAACTACTACAATGAGTGCCCACCATGAATCAAAACTAAGTTTACCAGAAGCATCAGAGTGTGGGGCAAAGTGAGTGTGGAGATAAGGGGAGATAAGCGAAGAGCAGAGAGAGAGAGAGAGAGATGAGTGTGTGTGACTGACTCGATTCGTTAACGCCGCCTTGAATGTCACAAGTCTTTGAATAATGTGGCGCTCATTTGAATTATTGTTGTCGCCAAACAACAACAACGACCCTCAACCGGCCATCAACAGTTGGCCAAAAAGGCTTAGTAGACCTTAACACTGTGCCCTTTTAGCCAGAATTCCGGCATCAACAATTTGTCTCTCAACCAAATAATCTAATGCTGCTCTGACATTTGTTGTACGATAAGAGAACTGAACCAGATGAGCTGATAATGGTAAAGGTAACAAGTAGTTGGGAGTGGGAGAAAAAGGAAACGTTACTCAAAGATCACTTAAGAATTTGAAAGACTTTGAACAGTGTTTGTCATTTGATAAATTTGAGTAATGAAAGCAAAGAGAAAGCACAAAATAGAATGAACATTTTATGGATTTATTTCATTATATTTTAATAAGTTTGTTTGAGTTTTATAAAATAAAGATAATGCTAACAAAGACTTTTATAGGACAAGTTTTGAATGTATCAAATTGTTTTTAGTGATTATTAAATGGTAAATTCTATGTAAAAATATAAAAATTATTACACCTTTAACCTAATCACTGATCATCGCTCAATTCGTCTATAAAGTAAGTGCATTTAATCACAAATATAACTTAAGTGTCAGCTTTTCTTTATAACAAACAACAGTTGGTTGTTTTAGTAAACACCTAGATTGTTGAATCTTTTCAATTTTCAACCGTTTTTCACTAGCCAAGAAATAGATTTCGAATAGATTTTAACCCATTGTAGCCTTTTGGTAACCAAATTTGAATTGATGCTCGTTTCTTTTCGGGTTGCGGTTCAAATCTAACACTTGATGATTAAGCGGCGCCTCGAAGCGTTCACCTGTTTTTGTATTTCTTTTTTGGTATAATAAAATAGATGGATTTTATAATTTGTTTGTATCGTTGGGTCGAATGTTACGAGTGGCGCCTCCGCCCCCGTGCCACTTTTCCCTGCCTCTGCCACGCCACCTCGAATGAAACGCGCTACTCGAGTTGATTTTGGATTATGGTATAGGTTTGGGGCCTACCATGCTATGTTAGAGTGAAAGTAATTTTTTGTTTTTTTTGGTATTTTTATGGTCACATAGAAGCGAAAGAGATGGTCAGAGGTGGAGGGAAAGAGAGATTGAGAGAGGGGAGGTAGAAAGATGCCATTAAGACTGCATTCCTCTTAGTGCGTTGCTTGTCAAACATTTTGGGTGTTGAAAGCTCTTTGGCTCTAAAGAGCATTCAGCACTTCACACTGAATTGCTCAATCCCCTCTCCATCTCTTCTATCTCTTTCTCTTATACGCATTCTTTGGCTTGACGAAAAACGATTAAAATAATTGGCTCGCGTCGACTTCATTTTGTGTAAAAGCCATTTGCATCTGATTTATTGCATTATAAATTGTGCGCATGTCTAAGTAGCTACGATTTTTGACAAACATTTTAGAAAGTTGTCGTCATCAAGAGAACTTGCTTTAAAACCCCCCAACCCCCAACCCCCTCCTTACCCATGGAAACCCCCTGCCACTCACTAGCATAGACAATAGAGTACCGAAACACTACGTATTTTATTGATGTCGCATTCATAAATTATGCCTAATGAGCCGACATTGCCACAGTGAGTCTACAGTTCCTCAACATTGGCCAAACGAGAGAATTATAATTGGAATGGAATGCGCAATGAGCCGTGTAGCACTAATGCAAAACCTAAATCCACTATATTACAAATAGAAATTGGAAATTAATGTAGAACATTTTGTTTTAAGTACCTAAGTATAATTCAACTTTTAGCAATCAACGTAAAGAGGAACTTTCTTGTAGTTTTCTAGTTGTTTTTCCATTCGTTTTGTGTGCTAAGAAAAATAATCTATTAGGTTCCATTTTCCAGCTGTTCATTAGAATATATCTGTTGCACCTCTTGGCTCGTTAGTCATATCTATGCACACAAGATAAACAGTTTCTAATTTCCCAGCAATTTTGTCACCTGCTCACGCAATTTACGAGTAAACGTTAAAAAACTTCTCTCTCTCCCACTCTTTGATACCCAATATCTTATCTGTCTCTTTCACTCTGCTGAGTTTGTGTAATCGTTACGATTTTACAGTTCTGCAATTACAAATTGTCATATCACTGACTGATAAATCCCTTTCTTTACGCTTTGGCTGATGACAGTGTAAATTTCGTAAAGCAACTCGCAAATATTTACCGAAAAATTGATCAAAAGACCGAGAGCCGAGTCGTCGAGTTCCCTGTGGAATGATAAGGGAAATGGGAAAGGGAGTGGGTATGGGTATGGGGGAAAGGGGGCAGGACAGCGCGTGGCAAGTTTCTTGTTATTAATCAAAAGCATACAATTTTTTAATGATGTTGCCTTTTCATATAGTACTTTATTTATTGTTGTTGTCTTGGGCACGGTTGCGATAATATTTGGATTAGTTCAAGTCAATTGCATCTTTGGCAAAGAAGTTTGTGTCTTGTGGCATTTGCAAGTGACGCGTGCAACAACACGCTGCAATGAGACGAATCTAATGTTGCACACGTGGCCAAAATGGACCCTGCTGGGTGTTGTATGTTAGTTTGATGGGTGGTGCTCCAAGATAGCCAAGAAACCACCACCACCCAACAAGAAAACACCTACGAACCACCCAAGCATCCAAGTTAAATGTTGTGTTAAGATTAGCAATGGAAAGGAGACCACAAAAGCGGCTTATCGACTGCATGGGGCAAGGGTTCAGTTTTTAGATTTGGGGAACACAACTTTGGGTTGCGGTTTTCAAAGGTACGTGCCTGGCATTGGAAATATCGAAAGCGAATGCGGGCGACATTATCGACAAACACAACTCGACAAGCCCAAACCGAAAAAAAATCCAATAAAATATATATATTTTCTATACATTTTTTCGCTCCTGACTATGCTCCTTGACTGCCTAATGACACCGTCAGGAAGTGTGTGGCGTAGACGCAGGTGTTTCTTGTTGGGCCATAAAATATGCTCATACTATGCCTAATTTATGGCTCGCCATATCCCTCGAATATCGAACATTCTGTGCTAAATGCTTGTACAAACTTCAAGACAATCTTATCTTTGGTTCCTTTTTCCATTTTCCAAACTCGGTCTAGGCAAACAATTGTAACAAAAATCGTAGAGCGTAGGGTATTTAACACCTTGAAAACGTTGTGTGTGGCCGTCAATAAAGAAATCGTAGATAATACCAATCGGTAAAGATAGTTTTACTTTGATCGTAGCCGAGTATAACTGGCTAACATTGAATAATTGAAAGGAGTTTAAAATTGGATTAGATTTATTTGAGGCTTAGATTAAAAGATAAGTGATATGAATAGCTATTTTACCATACTTTATAGCTAAGATGTCATAAATTTCTGACTATAAAGTATCTACTTTTGCTGTTATTTGATTTTAGCTTAATTCATACAAATTTATTCGATATATATCGATAAATCAACAAAATATGAAATTTCAAATTGTGCTTGAAAACGAATAACTGGAAAATTAATACATATATTTTATAATTCTGCAACAAAATGGTTGAGGCCACTGTCAAATCCTTTCGTCTGTCAAGCACCCACACACGCAATTTGAACTGTCCTTTGGGCAAATTGAATGGCAAATTTGTCTGCACACAGCAGCCACAGCAGCAGCAGCAACGGCAAAAACTTTTTAATTGAAAAGCAATTTTTTGCAATTTCTTGTTCAATTTTTCGGTTATTTGCAGGTAGAAGGAGTGTGCGAAATAGAGGGGAGAAGTGCTTCAAATAGGGGAATGGGCAATTAATTTTTACTTGCCTTGCGCTTTTTGGACATTTCAAGTTTCATAAATGTTCCAGCCATGTACATGTATTTTTTGTTGATTATTTTGAAGATTTTTGTAACTAGTTTCTGTAACTGCTGAACACTTTTGCTCTGGAAGAAGGTGGTTATTGGTGGTTATAGTGGTGGCTATTGGGTGGATATAGTCAGTGGTATGAGTATAGAGTCGGCCATTTATTGACTTGACTTCCGTGCGTATGTCGCAATTTCCGGTTTATGGCAAACGAAATAAAAATGTAATTTAATGCCGCATGGAATGAAAGAATGTAGCAGCGAGATGAGGTTGAGCAGGAGGTGAGGCTGCTGCTGCTGCTGATCCACTCATCAGTTTATTCTATAATTGAATTCATAAGATTTGCTACTTTATGTTCAAGTCAACTGTCTGCAATTAAGAGAAAAGATGTCAGAGACAACTGCGACAACTTTATTGAATTCTATTATAATTTTCACACTTTGCTGTGAGTTGTGTGCGTTTGTCTAGTGTTTGAGTATCCAGTTTGAATATGAGTTTGATTTCTGTGCGTATTTGAGTGTATTCATTTGGCATGCAAATGCCTTTTGGTCGTATTAGTCGTTTTTATGGCGCTCCATTGATAAGCAGGACGTACGGAATGGCGAGGCGTCGACGTTAAGCCACTTGCTGAGTGGACAGCGAGGGTTGCCAGCATAGTATCTGCAATATTGCGCATAATGATTATTAATATTATAAGGGGCTTACTTTTATTTCAATGGAAGAATAATAATTTGACTGCTTTTTTAATTGTGAAACTTTGAATTTCTTAACAAAGTTTAATTATAATACATTTTTATAGAGTGTTTAGAATAATGATTTGGAAATAATAAAATTGGCATACCAAAATATTAAATATATTTTATAAATATTTTATTTGTATCTTAAAATATTTTTGTATTTTATAATAGGTATATTTTCAATGATATATATTTATAAAATAAAGACAGACAAGTTTTTTTTTTATAGCTTAAAAACTATTACTACAAAACTAAATACCTATATATTTGTGACAGTTATTCTATTTAGTAAATTTTCCTCCATACAGCAAATTTTCGACCGCCCCTCGTGAACCACTTGTAGAACTGCACACCTGCCGCAACCGTAGGCGATGCCATTGCCGTTGTGCCAGTGAGCTACTAAAGTCACCTGGTTTATGGCGCGATGAAACTGCGGGCGCTCCATTTGCACATCTTGCTGCGGGTTAAGCTGCTCTGGCTCCCCTCGGTCACACACACCGTGTCTCAGTCGTTCGTTCTCTGTCTAACTGTCTCTTAGCTTTGGGGCATTAGCATTAAAGCGGATCAGTCAGTCGACGCTTCGGCAAGTTTATAGTTTACCGCCTCTCACAAATGCCTGGCGATGATAAGCCGAGCGACTCGAAACGAAGCGATGCGGTGAGAAGCTTCGGGTTCAATAAACTAAACAATGGATCAGGGAGCCAAGAAACCAGGAACCGAGTTAATTGAATTACCATTGAATTTCTACCAGAGATCAGAAGAAACATTATCTTCTATATGTTATATACCATATATCGAATGCCAATGAAAATTCTCATTCAATTGCTGACGCATTAGCGCATAATTTGCCAAACTTCCCTTTCAACTCTTGGTACTCCCCGCACTTCACATTTTCAGACTCGACTCCTACTCCGTCTGCGGTCTTAATTAACCGCTTCGGTTAGAAGAGAAATTAACTCGATTGCGCGTTAATTAGACGCGCTGCGTTTAATGAACTCTTTGTGACCCAGCATCCATGTCATTGTGTGTGTTAGTGTGTGGGAGTGTGCGGAGATTTTTTTTACAGTTTTTTAGGCCTAACCACAACTGGTCAACTAGTTGGCTGGTCATCAGAGTCATGGGGTCATGTGAGTGATTACACGATGTCATTCACTAGAACCATCCATTATAATCACAATTATGTCGGTATTATTATTTAAGAAGCGTAAAATTAACTTTGAAAAATTGCTTTCACTTAATGTTAATGTTAACGTTAACAGAACTGCTTTAGCAGTGTCACCATAACAGAAAGTGATTAGGCTGTTAAATTATAACATTAACAGTACGACTCTAACAGAATTATTATAAGTTTTATTAGCATTGAGGTTTTAACAGAAATGCGAAACATTAGGTTAGTAACATTAGCACTACTTGCTAAAGCGATTGTCAAAAGCACTAAAAAATATAAACATAACATTAAAACAGAAAATAGCTAATAAGCAACAAATGTGATTAATGAATCTACTGCAAATAATTAAGTAAGAAAAGGAATTTTATCCCATATACCCTGCAATGGGTAATAATAATGGCAAATATATAGATTAGCTTTAAAATATAAAACTCCACTTAGCATTTGCACAAATTTGTTTACTTGTTTAGCAAAGTAATGATTGTCATTTAGAAATAACTATATAAGTCTGTGAAAGACAGATAGTGGAAAACTTAAAGTCAAAATGGAGCAGACATTTAATGCTTGTAATTAAGTTTAAATTATGACATTTGACTTCATTTATGATGCTACAATACGAGTTTTTGTGCAGTTTTATTAAACGAGTTGCGTATTTATTTATGTCTATTAGCCGTCACTTAAGAACAAGAACTGGTTTAAAAACTTGAAACTAAATTGTTTTATAGCCAAACGATGACATTTGAGATGTGCTAAACAGAAGATTAACGACGCTTTGAGCTAAATTGAGGTATAAATATATGAATTTCAAATGGTTTTTATTATTCAAGCGTTAATCAAGGAGTATCTTTAAAACAAACTCCTATGTGCATATTCATTTGTCAGTCTGGCTATCGAAATGTATCCATAAGATACTCGAACATTGCGGCACGCGTTCGATTCCCTTACGGCCCATTGAGTGTGCAAATAAATGCGCTTAATTAATTGCATTTTTGCACTTTCGAGTGGTGCTGCAAACCCCAAAACAGCGCCTACAATCGATGCACAGATTTCCAGTCTCTCTATCGATTGCCCACCTCTCTCTCTCTCTCTCTAGTTTCCTGGCTGACTTCAAATATGCATCAATAAACTCAATTAAACGTAAACGAGAAGAGCTTGAAATCAAATGCACAGCAGCTGCAAGCTGAGCAGCAGCTTCCTCTTGGCTTCCTTTTTATGCGGAGGAGTAAAATAATATTAAATGATGATGATGATGCTGATGATGGTAATGATGATGAGGATTTACTACTCTGAATACCCTGCAGTAAAAGGAATATGTGTGTGTAGAGTGTGTATCTACTTTGCAAACTTTAAATTACTTAGTTACACGTCTTTGCCTCTATAGGGTATGCTTATGTTTGGCTTGATCAACTGCAGATACCATATATATATATTTTTCATATTTTATTTAAGCACAAGTCTTGGGCCATGTCAGGGCATTAGTTGGATGTCAGGGAGACATGTAGGATGCTGGGGATTTGCCAAAAGGGAGAAAGATAAAGTGAGGTGCCAGGTGTCTGGATCAATGTGGGCGTCTTAACTTGTTTGCCATTAGCTGCCACTCTCTTTGTAATTTTTCTTCAGTCTCTCGCCATCCACTTGGCCTGAAAATAGTTTAGGTCCGTAGTATGTGGCACAAATGTATCTTTCAACGCGTTGGCGCAGCTTCATTTGTTATAACAACATTTGGACATTGAATCAATCCCCAAAATGCAAACCAAACTCGACAGGTGATGATTGAGTGAGGGAGAGAGATAGAGAGGCATAGAAACACAGAGAGAGAGGGTTAAGCGCCATAAAATTAGCCAAACACAAACAAATAAAAACATCAAATAAATAAATCAATTTGAAACAAGTCTCAAAGTAGCGCAGCATTACTACTTTCCCTCTCACATTTTCCAGCTCCCCATTTTCTATTTTCCATTTTCATTTCCATTTCGATACTCATTTAGTTGAGTTTCACTTTGAAATGCAAACCAGGGAACGTGGCGCATCCGCTAATTATCTGTGGCAACTACCCCCCGCAAGTGTGCCTGCCGCACAATATGTGTAAACAATTCTTTAGACACAACCGAAAATGTTCTAAAAGTAACTTTAAACCCTTTACAAAGACAGAACCAAAGAGAGACAGAGCGAGAGAGCATGAGAGAGTGAGCGAGAGAGAGCGTACACCTTTGACTGATGCGTTGGGCAGCTGTTTAACTGATTGGGGGGTGGGGCGACATTTGAGGGGGGTATATAGATCAAAGTATTCAGTTTTTTTTTCTTCTTCATCTCTTCGTTTTATTTTTTTGACAGAAACAAACATTGCCCTGCACTTTATTTACATTGGCTTCCGGTTGAATTTCGGTTTTTCAGTTTTTCAATTTTTTAGTTCAACAGCACAACATGTTTTTTTATTTGTTGTTGTTTTTCGGTATTTTCGGAATTTTATTTGTTGTTCTAGCGAATATAAAAAGCGAAAAATATGCCAGATAAACTTGTTTTCAATGAAAGAATTTCATTTTCAATTGTAAACAATTCGGAAAAGTCAACTGCATATTGAACTAAAAGGAAAATGTGTGTTAAACTAAAAAAAAAATACGTCTAAAAGGGTTTACAAAATCGAATTGAAATCATATGAATCGAATTTGATATAATCTTTGTCCAAAAAAAATGCCCCAACACTAATTCAAAGGGATTTGTTGCTCAGCTTTAAGCGGAGTTTTGCCTATCCCATTCCCCAAAAAAAGTCACGATTTTTCATTCAATTTCAGAACACGTTTCCGCTGTTCTTTCTATATTGTACATAATACCTTCCTATTTATATATATACGTATATACCCCTTATTATCTGAAACGTTTATCGAAAAGCCATAAAGTTTTCATTATTACGCATTTACCGTTCGCCTCTCGTTTAATTACGTTTCATATTAAAGCCAAAAAAGGGCCAAAGACAAAAAAGTCGAAAGCAAAGCAAAACCCAAAGCCAAATTCCAAACAATAGAGTGTGCTTCTCTCTCTCTCTCTCTCTCTCTGTCTCTGTGTTTCTTTCGGCATCACGTGCCATGCGCAACGTTCTAAATTTCAATTGAATTCAATTTAATTAGCTGTAAGCGTAAGAAAAAATCCAAAACGCTTTGGGCCAAGTTTATTATACACGTTGTGTACCGCATACCCCTGTTCTATATTCCAAAATTAATTTGTATGCATCGAGGACGGCTTACAGTCGTCTCTGGTCTTGCCGTCCGGGCGTGTACTATAATGATACTGACATAATTTGCATTTAATAGTTTTTCCCTATAAAACTTTGGGTCAATTTCTGTGTGGAAAATCTATGGAAAATCGAAAATCGAATGTGTTACATTAAAATTGAAGCTTTAAAATAGTTTTCTAAAATTATGCTTATTTTTTTTAGCTAGAAAGGTTTTTTTCACTCCTTTAACACAATTTTAATGACCTATTTATTGGGTGTAATGCCAAGCCTGCCAAACAATATTCCTCATTAGGGGCATTACCAAAAGGCCATTGCGAACTGGAAGCCAGTTAAGTTTGCCCAAAAGGAGCCGCAAATCCGCTTGGCAAATGGAAGCACCGCAAATGGAAGCACAACCCGAAACTGTTGGGGAATAGGATATTTAATTTGTAGCCATAATTTCATTATCCTAACAATGGAATCCATTGTGGGCTGCATGCAACTCACCTCCTTTCCCACCATGCCCTTGGGTAGCTGATAGATTCGGCGGTTTGGTGGAAATTCAATCAGAGTTTGTGATAGAATTCAGGCAATGTCTGGTCGCCAGGATGTTTGTGCGTGTGTGTGGTGTGTGTGGCAGGATATGTGGCAGGTTTATCAACAGTATACGCATTTCAAAGCAAACACTTTAGGCAGATTTACACACACCCCGCACACACCCATTTATATGTATATACACATATATTCAGATAGAGATGCAAAGTTTATCTTTCGCTTTTACGTCCGCCATTTTCAAGGACAATTTCAAAACCAAAGCAGGACTAGAGAGGAGTGTCCTTTTGCCCAGCCAAAGGGTTTATTCTGTCCATATGCATATTTATTAATTTGCGTATTTGTATATGTCTCTCTGTCTCGCTGTCTGTCTCTCTGTCTGTCTGTCTGTCTCTCGGTCTGTGTATGCGTATTTGCACGATGCTAACATATTCATAGACAATTGCCAAATGTAATTAAATACGTTTACAAATGCTTTTGCCAACTCGACGCTCTTCTCATTGGGTATCATTTGACTGTGCTGAGAGTGTGGAGTGTTTGTTTGTTGCATGCCACACAGTTGTTGCTAACTCAGTGCAACAATAGCCAACATTGACTCTAGTTCAATGTAGCCAAAGCTAATTAATGCTGCCAACATTGTGGCATTGTGGCCATGTTCTGTTTTGGCTACTAATATTTATGTGGCAACATGTTTTTGCCTTATTTATGTTTTGTTTTACTTATTATTGTCAGCATGTAAATGTTTTTTATATCCTTTTTTTAACAAATTGGTATAAAAAATTGTATTGGTTCTTATAGTAGTTTTAGCTGACAGCTAAAAGCGAAATTGTCATATGTTTCCATCTTTTTTATATAAAAATATCTAGCCAATAGTTATGAGAGGCCTTAGCTGAATATTAGAAAATAAATACCTAATAGATAGGAAGGTAAATTTAACTATTAAATAATATAAAAGAATTAGCATTAAGTTAGTTTATAATATTTTTAAAAAAATTGTTATAGAATTCTGTTTTCAATTTAATTTACTTAAAATTTTGCCACAGCTGGAAATCAGCATCATTTGTATATTTAATTTGTATTTTGTTTTGTGCCTACTGTTCCTGCTATCTATTCTCTCTTTCTCTCTGCCTTTATCTCTGTCTCTGTCTAAACTCTTTGACTTAATCTCAGCAGCATCCCATCTGGTGCTCTTCTCACATAACAAGTGTATCGTTGCGAAGATTCTCATAGCTAAAGTTTTATTAGAAAGCAAAACTTTCTTTGTTTGTTTCTTTTATTCCATAGTTGGTTGTTGTATTTTTTGCAGCTGAGCCTCTAAAATCAAATGGCATGAAAGTTGTCGCACTCCCATTTGCCTGACTGGCATCCAATAACAATGGGGTTGACTGTGTTAGCAGGTCTTATGAGATTAGCAAAACATAAAGCCGATTGTAAATTTATAAATAGCATCAAATGCTATTGTATAGTTCCTTTTTCAAATGTCATTAGAGTTGAGTTCGTTCTTTCTTTCTTTTTTTTTTCCTATGTCCTGTCCCATGTGTGGGTGTGCTTTTGTGTATCAGTGTGTGTGTGTGACACACATTAGCGCTGTGAAAACCTTTTTCTGCTGCTATTTTCCTCCCCCAGAGGGTGTGGCAAGTTTTTGAGTTGGAAAATTCTGGCTTACATTTGTCAAATTGTCGTCTATCTGCTTGACATTGTCTGCCATTCGCATTGAATCTCGCAATTAGTTAATGTCAAACGAGAGAAACGAATAATGACACTAGCTGCAAGTAAACAATTAAACTTGAGTTTAATCTTTAGCATTGTTCAAACTGGAATCAAAAGAGTTATAAATAGCAAACAGTTTATCAAGTGAAATTTGCTGTACAACTTTAGCTTAGCGATATGCAAATAATTGCATTGAAAATTATTAAAGAGCCTTGAAAATTTCTTGGATTTTTAGTTTAATGAACGGAATTTTAGTTAAATGTAAGGAAAACGAAATGCTAGTAAAATTAACTTAAAAATGTAATTAATAAGGCTATTAAGCGCTAGAAAAATAGCATAATCTTGCTGCCTTAAACAGTTCTTTAAAGTCTTCCAAGTTATGTTTTTGAATCCATAAAAGTATAATTCTTATACTTTGAGTCTTAAAGCTTGTCTCAAAGTAAGGTCTTTAAATGTCGTTAATGTTCAAGAAGTTATATTTTTTGATAACTTAGGCGTATGTGTAGTTTAAGCTAAATCAGTCTACTTTAGTTGAATATAAAGCGAATTTGAAGCTTTAATGAACTCCATATACTATGCATAAAGTAGTTGGAAAGCTTTACGAAGCTTTCAAAGACTTTTTTAATAGATGCTTTATAAATTAATGAATTTATTAAAATTTATTCATTATTATTGTAATTATTTATTGAATTTATTCAGCAGTTTACATAGAATTACTTCGCTATTTTAATGCACTCCAATTATACATTTATTACCCAGCAGCTTAAAGCTTAATTCAAGCTATCATTAAGCTTAGTTTAAGCTGCTATCATTGCGAGTTCAAACATACAACACATATACATTTGGCTGCCTAATGAATGGGTGGAAAAACTTGGGACTCGAAGCTCACACAGCTTAATCAGTGACTGAAGAAAAGGTCAAGTACGAGTGTTTCGCTAATTTGTTGTCTCCCCAATGAATGCCAGTGAATATGTACGAGTGTGAGTGTGAGTGTGTATGAGTGTGTGCGAGACATTGTCAAGTGTTGCGCCTTTGTCACGTAGCAAAAACTTGACTTTAACTCGGTTCTGTTTGCGGCTAATGAGAGCAACAGCCGGCGGGCCAAAAGGCACCAACCGTTCCACAGAAACAGATACAGCTGAAGCTAAAGATACAGATACAGATACAGAAGATACAGATACAGATATATAGCTACAGTTTTGGGGTTTTTGTCGGCAGCTGCATGCGGACCCAAAGGAGTATGTGTGGCATGGGGCATGAGGCAAAGGACGGATGCGGCAATTTTCTGCCTGAAATCGATATGGCATCAAAGCACATTTATGCCATTATGCAGCTTGAGGTATTTGCCACATTGACTCCGACTCCGACTCCGATTCCGACTCGGACTTGGACTGCGATTCACATTTGTGGCAAACTGAGCGTAGGAGATGCCGCTGGCTATAAGACTGAAGCTGATATATTTTTATTATGCTAAAATAATCGAGCATAGACAACAACAATAACAACAGCAACAACAATAACAACAGCAAAAAGTTATCGGAAAGATGCATCTGAATATTGCAAACAAAAGATAAAAGCCAAAATGCAAAGACAAGCGCTGCGCACCAGTTGCTACCTGTGACAGCCCCCGCTCCACCGCCTGACCCCGCCCAACTATGTGTACTCTCCCCCTTTGATAGTTGCCCCTGTGGCACATGGGGCACGGTTTGGCTGCAGCGTTTGCCTTTCGCTTGCAGCCACGCAAAAGGTGATTTATTTGAACATGGTTATCAACTTAGTAGAATAACAGGAGCAGAAAGCGCCGCACCGACAACAACAGCAAGAACAGCAACAACAACAAACAGCTGTGTGGCAAACAACAGCAACAAAAATACAATGAAGAACAAACAATGCAACGCGCATCGAGCAACTTGAACTTGTGGCTAGAAAGTGCAGAGCCGTAAGATACGATTGCATTTACATGCATCCGTATCGATATCAGAGCGCCTTCATCGGGGCGTGTGTGTCTGAGTCTCTATCGCCCCCCTCTCTCTCTCCCTTCTCTGCCTACACCCACAGCTGCATGTGGCACGAAGCAGCCACTGCCACAATAACTGCAAATGCATCTCGGTAGAATGTATCTGTATCTGCGTCTGGCTTGTAGGTTTTTTTTTTTGTTTTGGGGCTGGGCTCAGTTTCGGGTTTGGTTTCTCCACCAACTGGCAACTGGCAACTGGCAGCCGGCAATACAATTTGCCCGGCAGCGAAATTTATTTGAAATCAATGCTTCTTGTTGCATTCTTCAGTTGCCAGTCTTGTGCCACAATAGTTTTGTTTTTCTCCCCCCCCTTTTTTCTTTCTAATTTTTTTGTTTTTGGTCGAATACTGTGGCAGCAACCGTAAAAACACAAAATAGTGGCAACTTCAGGCGCTACAATTGATACAAGGGGCATATCGGTTAATGTCGCCGATAAACTAGAATATATCTTCATACATATGTTAAGAAAAATAGCCTTAAAATATGACAGAACGATTTGGAGTTTTCTTTCAGTATTTTAAAAATTTAAAATTTATTTGTTTAAATATTTAAGATATGTTGTTAATTAAGTTATTTAATCAGTCTGTAACCAAGTTTACTTTAATAAGAAATTTTTATAGTTTTAAAACATGAAAATTCCATTATAATATTTGTAAAATGTTCATTTAGAATAATAAAATTTAATTTTGAAAGTTTTAAAATATAATATAAATAAAATAAAATTGTGTTTTTTTTTCCTTTTTTAATATTTTAATTATTTTATTTTCTTAAGTCGTTTTAAATGATTTAGATAGTATGAAAGCTATGTCTTTTCTTATGGACGAATACTACGAAATAACGCATCACGATCGGATATATATGCAGCACAAGATACAACTACTTAACATTTGGATGCTTCAAAAAGTATACAATAGTTTAACAATAAATTTATTTAATAATTCACTTGGAATTAGTTGAGAAGATAGCAGTTTTAAAACAAGTCAAAAGTTTAAGTGGCAAATGAATACAGATAATCCGTTCGATTATAGGCATGCTCCACTGTAGCGCTATTTATTCGCATATATTCGTATATATTCATTTGTATTTATTATGCATTTCTTTATGATGATTTCAACGGCAGCTGATTTAATGTGCATGTTTCTCAGTTTCTCGGTTTCGCAGTTTCACAGTTTCTCAGTTTTTCTATTGAAGGCACTCGTCGAATCGGAACCAAATGGTCACGAGTTTATTTCTTTTTTGTTTCTTGTTGTTTTTGGGGAGCAATTTTAACACACCGCCTTGGATTTCGGCCATGGATGGGATGGGATAGGAGTATAGAAAACGGAATACGGAATACGGATAATATTTGAGACCATTAAAATGCAGTTGTTGCCCAGAGTCTATGGGAAATGATAATGAAGGCGAATGAACGGTAAACGAATAGCTGCAACTGCAACAAGTTGCAAGCTGCAAGCTGCAAGCGGCAAGCTGCCAGTTGCTAGAGCGAAATCGATACATATTAGAACTGCAGGCAGTTGCCATTGTTGTTGCTGTTGTTGTGATTGCTGTTGTTGCTGCTGCTGTTGTTGCTGCTGCTGATGCTGCTGCTGCTGCTGCTGTCGGACTTTGAAATAAGTAAACAAAAAGACTTTCGAGTCGAGTCAAGTCGAGTTGAGTCGCACATCAAATGCATTTCGTTTTGGGGTTTATTGAATCTCACAGTTCAAACAAAATGCACTCTGAAGGCTTTTTCGCTTTGATTTTGGCCTGGCTTTCTAGCCTTAGCTTTGCAGTTGCCTGGAAGTACACTGAGAAAAAGAAAAGAGAACCAACTAATTAAAATTGAATAAAGCTAGCAGTTTGTAATATAAATGCTTTAAGTTTTTGCAGACCGCAGTTCTAGGACTATAAACTTTAAAGTCTAAAAAAAACACTTAACTGATTATTTTACCTTATGTATTTCTTTATAACGTTTTTGATTATGCACCGATTTTTATGAAATTTGTAGAATCGTTTTACATTTCTAGCCTTTTACTATCTGTTAAGTTTGATAAACATACGAGCAACAATACTTGTTAAAACTGAACAACTAAAAAAAAGCTTGTACGGAAAACTACCTAACAATCTCTTGTTTTTATTTTATAATTGTTATAAATATATTATATTTTAAATGAAAAACATTTTGTAACATTTTGAAAGAATATCAACAAGCTACATTTAGTTTTTACTACCAATATTGAATACCCAGCGTAGCCTTATTGTTTCCAGTGTACTATTTCGGTTTCGGTTTCGATTTTGATTTTCATTTTTGTTTGGTCCGTCCACAAAAGCGGAGACCCAAGCGACCACCTTGAAGTTAACTTTGAGTTTTCGGTTCGAGTTTGAGTTTGAGTCTGAATGCGACTTTAGCTGCAGGCAAATACAAAAGCGAGTCTCGTTGAGGTTTACTCAAAATTGTAATTTCGAAAAACAAAGTTTACGCTTTCCCAAAAAAGAAAACAAAACCGAAAATTGTTTAAATCAATAGGTGAGCCCCCGTTTTCCCCCTTTTTTCTCCCCCTTCATGCCAACACATTGCCTCCTTTTGCGACTGCATTCAGCTGTAAAAGTGTGAAATGCCAATGGCATTTGCTATTTACCTTTGCATTTAGTGCCTCTTTGTTTCCCTTCTCCGATTCCAACATTCAATGCAACATGGACTTTAACTTCAACTCGATTGGGTTTTTGGCCATTACGAGGCGGCAAACAGGGCTTTGATTAATGCCAAACTCAGTGCTATTCACAAGATCTGCACAGGTTTTTATTCTTCGCTACGCGATTCACACATTATTCATGTGCATTGTTTTTGGACAGTGGCTGCAGCCACAACACCAACAACAACAACAACAAAAACAAATAAAATCTAGACGCAAGAATCTGCAACCATTCTTTTAAGACCCCAAAATGCGCTACCAATCGGTTTCCTTTAACCCCCTTCCTACCAACCCTTCTCTACTCACTTTAGTCGTTGCTTTGGATCTGTGCAAATTCAATGGCTCTTTGCATACATTTGCGTTTAGTCAGCGATGCGTAGCCTCCTGTCTGAATGGCCACACAATCCCCGTACCACTAAGTACATTTAAACGAAACAAGATCGAACAAACTAAAGAGCCTAGCACCGACCATAAGATGCGCTAACTACTTAGAGAAGCTTCTTATTAAAAGAAGTTGCACAAATGCTGTATCAGCAACCATATTTATATTGGATTTACATAAAAAAATCTGTACTTAAACAGTTGAAAGGTTTCGCATGGTTACCAAAAAATATTAGAAGACTTCTCTACTAACATACATAGCTTCTGATATAAAAGATCCCTTAAAATCCATAATTAAGTTCTGCAACTAAAAAATACTAGGCAAAAGTTTTGAAGTTAGCGAATTATTATTATTATTATTATTATAATTTTTATTTTTATTATTATATTATTATTATTATTATTATTATTATTATTATTATTATTATTATTATTATTATTATTATTATTATTATTATTATTATTATTATTATTATTATTATTATTATTATTATTATTATTATTATTATTATTATTATTATTATTATTATTATTATTATTATTATTATTATTATTATTATTATTATTATTATTATTATTATTATTATTATTATTATTATTATTTTCCGTGCTCAGCCCAATCTATATACCCTTTTAATAATATATACTCTATCGACTCTATCAAATGGCAGCTAGCAAAAAGCCAAAGAATTGCATGAAACGATCGCAAGTTGCAAGTTGCAAAGTCGCCAGCGGCTGCGCAACGACAACAACAGCAACAACAAGAGCGACAACAACAATGATGACGACGATGGGCAACAATGGCCATTGAGTTGCCGTTGCTGTTGCTGCTTGCCCCAAAACAAAGGCCAAAATAACAACAAAGCGGGGCAAAATGGGGCAGAAATAAGGAAAGAGAAACGAGAACTGAGAAATATGTATATCAGATTTAAAATAAATGTAACTGCGCAGCTCATTATGCTGTGCGCTTGCCACACGGCGCGGCAGGAACCTGTGGCATGCATTCCCCCACTTCCCTCTTTCCACTCCTACACTCCAAATGAGGCATGTTGTTGTTGTTGTTGTTGCTGTTGTTGCGGCTGCGCATGCTCAACAGTTGCTGCACTTAATGGCCTGGGCAATCAGTGGCTGTTCCGCCCCCTCCACCGACTCGCCTGCTTCCAACAAAAGTCATGCCACAAGCTGCCTAGTTAGGTTGCAGCCTAGTCCAAGTCTGTGGCAAAGTCATGGCATCGTGTGGCAAAAGAGGCAAACGCATTTCGCATTTCGTATTCGCATTTAAATAAACATTTTTCAGTTCTTTGTTCGCTAAACGTTGTTGTTGCTGTTGCTGTTGTCGTTGTTTTTGCAAGTGGCATGCCACAAACACAACTTTCACTCGCCGCCAAGAACAAAAGCTCAGTGCCTTGTCTAGGCTCCAAGCACGTGCAACACACACAGACACACATACTACACCTAGGCTTTTTCTAGCTGACTATTGCGCCGACTTTTCCGCTGCTTTTTCCTCATATTTGCATGTGCATTTCATATTTTTTTGCTGTTGCTATTGCTGTTGTTGTTTTTGTCTTTTGGCCAAACAACTTAATCGATTGGCGTTGCAATTTGTAATGCATGCAACGTGCATGCGCTTGTGCCGCACATGCCACAAATTTGTTGCAACGTTTAGCGGCAAGCAGCATAAATAATTGCGATGCCATTTGGCTTATTAATTACCCACGATAGCAAAATCCCAAGTGAGGCATTTGTATTTTGTAGCTGCCTCACTTCCTCCTGCTCCACTCTCCTTCTCTCTCTTTCACATCTCCAGCCCTGTGGAGGCAGCGCCCCCAAAAGCCTTCGTGCCACTTCAAGGGCAACTCCGACGACATTCTTCACTGTCTGTTGCCAATTATGATTGAATTTTTGAAATTATTATCTCGTTTCTTTGCAGCCAAGATGAAGTTTTTCCTCCTTTGCTGCTTCTTTAACTTTTTTACTGCCAGTTTTTGTTGCTTCTCTCATTTTTTTGTTCTTCTTCCTTGGCGGCATATTTTGTCACTTCTTGCTAAAATTTCGCAGATTTCTTTATTTATTAAATAATAAGAAATTCTTTGTTTAAATCGAAATGTGTTGAGAAAAAATTCGTTAAACAATCGAAATATAAATATTCTTGAAATAATTATCTACATTTATAACTCGCTATAAACTAAAGTATCTCAGAGATGCCAAGCGCTAGTTGTACCTATTATGTTATGCCAATATCCTATAAGTCCAGGCAGATCTAATTAATTTTAGCTTTATATAATGAGCGATATCTCGATATACAATTCAAGTGTTGCTGCCAGCATACTATTCAAACTCTATAGGTATTTATACAGACTATATATATCTGCTATAATCGTATAAGTTTGATCAAGCTTGGTTCAGATTCACAAGAGTTATGAACACAGTAAATTGTATATTTCCTGAAATATATTGCTAATTTTACACAATTTTTAACATATATGATTTCAAAATATATTTGAGTTTAGGTCTTAAGCATTATCCAAAGACACTTCTTGGATCAAATGGGCCATTTTGAGACGCCTCACGATAATCTTTCTATATAAAAGCATCCCATCCCATTCCAGAAACATTATATATTCTGCTCTTTATGATATGTTACTGACTCTTAAGCCGAAGATCTTCAGATTTCAAGATTTATGCCTTCTTTCAATGACAGTTTTTTGAATAAATTCTTTTATAATTTCAGCTATAACATTTTCCAACCCACTTTCGCCATAGATCAGCGAATTGTTTTGAATAAATTTTCGAACCGCGCCTCTTTTTTACTATTTTTTTTTTTTTTACAAAATTCCACTAAATTTGGCCAAAAGGATCAACGGTAACTGTGTTAGGAACGGGGGACATGGCAATGTGAGCAGGTTAAGCATTGGAGTAGCATTGCCTGTGGCATGCAACATGGAGTTGGTCTGAAACTTAGACTGTTGTTGCAGCAGCAGCAACAACAACAACTGCAACCGTTGCACATTTTTCATGCTGCATATTTATGTTATTTTAATGTTTTTTGCTTCTTTTTCTTTTTTTTTTTCGCAATTTGCATAAGAAACTTGTTCTTGCTTTGCCTCTCTCTCGCTCCTTTACTCTTCCCCTCTCTTTTGCTCTTTATATATTTACAGCTGGTTTGTAATATTAGCTTTAAACATAAGTTAAGGCATTCAATTGGGAATTCTGCTACAATTGTAACTTGCCACATTTTGTGCTTGACTGAAGTAATTGCCACATGTGGCAACTGTAAATAAATAGAAGTTGTGCCAATAAATTAGCTGCAAAATGAGCATTTAGTTTTTTTAGCGCCTTGTTTAATCCGCTTCCCCTGCCACAACGCCTTTGTTCTATCTTTCACTGCCACGCCCCCTTCCCCCGCTGTTTGGTTAGCGCTAAGGTAGCACGCAATGCTGCTTGGCACACATGCCTCATGCCCCATGCCACAAACTGTAACCGAAACCCACATTCAATAGCTGATGCAATTTTTAGTTTTGGTTGCATGTGAGGCACGTGAGGCAGCAACTTTTTGACACGCCACACAGCGTTGGCTTTGCCAGCTCCGTTTTTTGCGGCATGTCACTTCCCCCCCTCTCTCGCTCTCTGACTGCCACGCCTACGCTTGTTTGTCATTGCAGCTGTCCAGCTGTGCCACAGTTTGTGGCATGAGCTTAAAGGATGTGTGCCACATCATATCAGTAGGATCCTTCCGCATTTGCTATCGAAGTCGCAGTCGCTGTCGCAGTCGCAGTCACTGCCTCTGCCCGTTCCTTTCTCTGCGTAAATTAGAGCTTCTGCTTCTGCCACTGCCACTGCCACTGATCCCACTGCAGTCGCAGCATCTAATACAGTCGCTGCCTATAAATTTTCTGCTCTCTTCTCTGCTTCTGCTTTCTGCCACTAGTTCTGCCTCTGCTGCTGTCGCTCTGTGTCATTAGGCGCTTGGCACTCGACTTAGTCACAGTATTTGTCAGCAACTCGTTCAAGTGTCCAGCCCTCGTCTCTAATGAAGTCAACTCGTGTGTGTCTGTGCTCTACCTGAGGTGTCGCAGCACACCTCCCTCCTCCCACTCAACTAACAGCTCCTTAACAGTTCACAGTTCCACGGTCATGTGCATCATCATATCATCCCATCCCACTTGCACTCCCACACAATACGCCTAGTTTGTCTCGCTGTCCAACTGCAAATGAAGTTCATTTCACGAACTGTCCAATGTACACGAAGTCTGCTTGCCTTCGGCTTGTGGATTCTATTGCGCTTCGTGTGCACAGCTGTGTTCCATTGCCGCTGCGTACCGCTGCGGCACGTGTGTGCTGTCTGTTGTTTAGCAACATTTTGTACATTTTGGCTGGCAACAGGTTTTGCCTGCGTTAGCAACATTCAAAGTCAGCTCAACAGCTGAGATGTGGAACATATTTTAGAGGACAGAGTTCGGAAAGGGGTTAACAGAAGTTGCTGACAGCTTCTGCTGTTGAAGCTGTTGAATCTGACAGTTTGGCAATATTTAAAATATCTTATAATTTAATTAATTTTAAACTAATTGCATAAAAAAATATAAAACAAACTTTAATTCAAATTTAAAAGTATTGTCTTTAAAAAAAAAAAAAGATAAAACAGATAAAAATATTTTTACAGCTTTGCTGATTTTATAACATAAATTTTAAAGTACCAATTTGATGTCCAATTGAGTTGTTAATAGTAAATATGATAAAATCTAAAAACAAAAAATCACCAAATTCCTTTAGCTTTGAAGCTATAATAAAATCACACAAATAAACTGAATTAAAAAGCAATAAACTACAAATTTAAGGAATGCAATAAAACAATATAGATTTGTTAATTTATTTTTAATCAGACTATAAAACATAAATTTATGTTGCGTATCTTAATTAAGAGTTATTTTTATCATTCTAAAGTAGGCAAAACTTTTTAAAATTCCAAATTTCTCAAAACAAATAGACTCTGCAGTTCTACAAAAATCTTTGTTTGAAATAACAACAACTTGTTAACTTGTTTAAATACCAAATCTGCTAACTACTTGACTCAGTTCTAACCCCTTTTGAGAAGTTCATCTACATGTTTCGATTGTTTTTTCTGAGCTTCTCTTTTTCTCTTTTGATTACTTCATTAAGAGGACAACGGCAAACTGCTGATAGTAATAATTATGACTCTCCATAACTCGTATGTATATTTTGTGTCGACTCATTGGGAATGCCACCCACGGAATATAGTACTATATAGACATATAGTATATGTACATATGTATATTGTTTGTTATATTGCCAAAGCCAAACAACGCACGATATTCTAATTAAAACACATACGCGGACCGTAGCACCAATTTCAACTTGAACCTCATTATGATCCAAACACAGTGAAATCATCATGATCATCTTTCGGTTGCCTTTTTTGCGGTGTGTGAACTTCAATTCGTTGAATTTACATTGAAGCATGATGTGGCACTATTTTCTTTTTTGTATTGTTTTTCTTTTTTTTTTTTTGGAGGCAGAGAGTGTGCCAAGTCATGTGGACAAAGCTAATGTATGTGGATTTAGATGTACACACACATATGTAAGTGTGTGTGAGTGTGTGCTCACTCGTCTGATGATGGTCGATTTCTATAATATAGTCAGTCAATGGATCGGGTTGCCAGCACAGGCTCAATCGTGTCTCGATGACATATTCCATTAAAAACAACTAAGCACAGCTGCAAGAAATGTGATTCAACTAAAGATACCCTAGAGTATTTGGAGTATATAAAATTAATATAAATATTTATTATAGCTAAAGTTGTTCCGGTCTTCTAATAGTTCGTAAAATAAAATTATTTGAATATATAAGGGTAACAAAATTAATTCCAGGTAATAATCCTTGCAATATCATACCAAAATATTCAATACTTGATATAAAGTATATTGATGAAAAATATTTATTAGTTAAAATTAAACTACTCCCTTAGTGCAACTCTTAAAGTACAGGGTACTGAAAAAGGCACCGTGCAACCCACATCTGGGCACATGCATTGCATGCACACCTCGTTTCTGGACTACCTGACGAGACATTAGAAATATATGGGTTTGGCAGTTCCAGTTCCCGAAATAAGAGCGGGTCGTTCAGTGGTTGCGCATGCTCAGAACTCAATACTCAAACCTTAGAGTCTAGAAACAGAAACAGACCGAGAACATGCCGATCACATGTGTCTAAATGGGAAACGAGCCCTGAAAATCATCTAATAAATTGACATTTATAAATAGTTGGAGAGTCTCGAATTTAGTTCAAGCATGAGAATGAGAATAAGTTTGAGAATTTTAATGAGAATGGAGAGAGAGAGAGTGCGTGCTCGAGGCACATGTGTCTGCATTTTGTGGCAATGTTACCTATGGCCCTACATTATTACTCTATATGTTGTACTGCTATACACGTACATGCTTCAATAACCATCACATAACTCAAGGGCAATGAGCTGCATAATTGCGCTGAGTAATTCTCACTTTAGTTTTTGGGCAATTTCTAATTAAATTACTGAACAGGGAAATTTCCAACAAAAATGTATAGCAATAAATCGAACCCGATTAAGCGTAGCTAATTGAATAACTTGGCACATAATTAAAAGTGTAATACTCTAATTAATTCATTGTTTAATTTAAGTAATGAGAAGAAATTCTGAAATTTGAGGTAACATAATAAAAGTAATTCCAAGTGCAAATAATTTTGGATAATTAAAAATTTTGAAAATTAAACAAAATGTTAAATTCATAACTAAGCAATTTAATATTATTAATGTAGAGATTTTATATAATTTTGAAGTTAAATACAAATTTTATATTAAAAAGAAATTCTAAGATGAGAAAAAATTAAATATTGTAAATGAAATGAATTGCAAATTTAAAAATTTTATAAATGTATTATAGTATATTCATATGTAAACGATAGAGAATTCTAAAATAAATATGATTAAACAACATAATGGATTATAAATTTTAAAAATAAATTATATAATTTGAACAATTACACTATAAATATTTTAAAAATTAAATTTATTCAAAACTCACTCTTTCCACACTTCTACCATTAACAAATTCCTTTACTGGAACCCCAATTAAAAGAACCCATCAATGTCCCCTAACCACTTACTTAAAGTCCATATTATAACTTGTCCTGTCTGCTGGGTCAATTAGTGAACTCATTTTGTGACATTTGATAGGTGATAAGGTGAAGAACTTTCACGACTTTGAATGAATGGAAATGGTAATGGAAATGAGGCCACATATCGTATGCATATATATTCTTACCATATATGGATATCATATCGTATTGTATCGCATCGCATCGCATCGTATCATATCGTAGTGAACATATTTTATTTCAATTTATTTGAATGTCAGCGAGCATAAATTACGTTAGCATAAATAAATGCCATGATATCAAGACAAAACAATCTATATAGAGCGTAAAAAGCAGCGCAACAAAAGACGCCAAAGACAACACAGAAACGGAAAAAGGAAGTTAACAGAAATAAGCCAGATATAGTAGATATAGCGATTGAGAGATACCGACAACACATACACACACACACACTGATGCCACTGCCGAAACAGACACCACAAAGTACACAGAAGACAAAACCTAAGTCCAATAAAAGAAAAGATAAATGTCAGAGTGCGAGAAACAAAAAAAAAATAGAGGGGAACTAAATAAAACACAGGTAAAAATCAACTGCTAACAAAACTGGCACTGGAAACTCAATACCAGCTGTGGGTAAACCATAGAGCAGTCAGCATTTATATATAGCTACAATAGTTATGAGAAAACAAATAATAATAGCTTTAATATACAAAACTACTAAAAACAACATAGTTAAGTTTACTTTTAGATCAATTTTAAAGCATGTTACATTAGTAGATGTTTGTAATTCTATTTAGAGTGTAATCATTTATTCTGGTATATAAATTGTGTAATTTTTAAAAGGTTTTATTTTGTATGTTTCTTAAATTTAAAGTCAATGGATTTTCGCCAAATTTTCTAATTATTTTAAATAAAATTTTGTAAAATATCTAAATACTTCTAGCAATCTGAAATTCGTTAAAATTTTCATTTTAAGTGGTTAACACTTTATTTTTCATAAATATTTAAGAAATATATAAAGCTAAACCAAAAAAACTAGCTAGACAATAGTAGCTTTGCTTCTAGCTAAGAGAAATAGTTAGACTTCAAACAAACTTCAACTAGCTAACATTCTAACATTTGGCGTATTACAGCAACTAGCTATAAAATAGCTCAAATGACAACGCTGTTTGCGGTCGGAGTTGAGAGATGAAGAAATATTTAGGAGCTACCGGAGGTAGAGTAATAATTTTTTTCTTCCCTGCCGTTTATTTTTTTTTTTTTTTGGCAAAGTGCGCCGGCGATGAGTGCCATGGATCGCATCGTATCGGATCGCATTTCACCTTCTTCTCTTTCAGGTGTCACCGATAGGCATCTCTTAATGCACTGGGCCAAGACCTGAGGTTCTGGCCCTAAACGGTGAGAAGCACACACTTTACAGCTCCACACACACACGCAAGTACTCCTCCTCCTTTCTTATCGTCTTACTTCTCGGTCAGTTTCGGTTTTGTATTTTCGGCATCTTCCAGTAAAAAAAAAACAGGAAAAATAATGCAGCAGTGTGGTCCGAAATTCTCATTAAGCGAAATATTCACATAATCCCGCATTTATTTGATATGCGCTGCTTGATAAAGAGCCAAGGAGCAAAAGAAAACAGAAGGACCAAAGGTAAAACAGGAACCTCTGTGTGTGTGTGTAGATAGGTTTTTGTTTTACAGGTACAGGTAAAGATGTTAGACTCTAGATTTTTGGCAAAACATTGAGGAGAATGAACTCACAGTTTTTTTTCAAAGAATAGTTCGAAATCAGCACTTATATTGATATATTACAATCAATATAAGGTTTATTTTTTTTTTTTTGTTATATGATATCTTGACTTGACTGTAACTAGATCTACTCACCATCTCTTTCACTTTTCAACTTTGGGAAATTAGCTAAATCATAGTCAAATTGTGTCGAGGTGCAAAGTCTGTTTGAAAAGTCGAGAAATAAACGACGCTACAAAGTATGCAACATTTTGACCGCACTCAAACGTGATGTGGTCGCAATTTTACACAGTTTTTAGTAGGAGCTAAAGAGAACCAAAGTCTGAAACAAAATATTCATACTCATAGTTTCATAAGTGTGAGTTTGAGATACGTGACACCTTAAAGGTATCAGCTGAGTTATACAAAAACTGTTACTGTATGTTACTTGATTAATTTTAGAACAAAGTTAATAACTTAACTTCTTCGTTGCTTTTAAATTCCCCATTAAATGATTTCCCTAAACTTCTTCCGCATATTTGACGGTTACTTATAGATATCATTGTGCAAATTTAATTCATACTCAAACATATTACACAGAGCTTTTAGTGTTAGGCTTAAGATTGTTTTTAGCATCAATCTATATTAGTTATATAAGGCTAGAATACAGCGGCTTTGGCTAAACACAAACATAATACTTCATAATGAAACATCATTTATGTACATATGCGTACATAGTATTTGGATAAATGTATGTTAAACACAATGATTGATGACATACAAAATAGTTTGCATGAGATTTTGCTTAAGACCCCGCTCTGGGAGTCTTGAGTCTAGAGCTATAAACACAAACATGCGACTGTGACGGGATGTCTGAAATTGTAGATCTTGTTGTAATCCCTTGAACTGTCACACACTCTGCTTGCTTGTCTGTCTGTCTATTTGTGGGTTTCTTGTAATCGCCATTCGACAATGACATTGCAGAAAACCACAAATCGTGGGTTTATACATGTGTTTATATATATGTTATGTATGTATATCCCCAACGAAATCCACAAATTGCCACTGAGCATAATAATTAAAATTCCCGCTTGACGAGTGCAGATTTTATATTTATGCATGTATTTTGTATTTTCAGAGAGAAAAACAATTGTCATATAGAAATGAAATCGTTGTGATTGGGAATTGAAGAGGCAACGTTTTTTTTTCTGAGGGTTTTTGTTAAGCGGCTTACAAAAATCTTGCGTGTTTCATTGTTGGCTTTATTTAACGAAAAGATTAACCACAAGCAATCTGAGAAATCAGATTTGTCATAGGGGTTGCCAACGGTTTACTGAAGCTTAATTACAAAGGCTTCTACAGGGGGAAGTCCCTGATGCTGCAACTTAGATCTTTAGTTGCGATTTTGGTTATTTGATGCCAATTAACTGAAGGGGGATGTTGCACTTATAGTTACTATAACAATGACATCCAACTTAATTTCAGCTTAGTTTAGATTTTTCACATATGACAAGAGTTGAGTTTTGATTAAGTTTTCAAAGGAAAACTACTATTATTTAATTTTACTTTTTTATTAATTAACAAGTATTATAATTTGAAATATTGTTATACTATATTCCCGTTTGAGCAATTTAAATATAATTAAAATACATAAAACTGATTAAAATTTAATAATTTTAATAAAAAAATATCACACAGTTTTAATCAATTCGTTATTATATTTAAATTTTGCATGAAAGTCCCTTTAAATTGTTATTATGCTTGCTTATTTGTAAATCTTTAAAGCACTTTTTAAATTGTCCAAATCACCACACCTAATCATAGTACTTTCACTTAACAAACAACTGCTTAAAGCCGCTGTAACGTGTATTTTAAAGTTCTGATAATTATATTGAAGTCAGTTTATATAGATACAACTCAATTTTGGGTTACTCGTTGCCAATTAACTAATGAAAATTGGGTTTCACTTAGTGCTTTGTGTATGGACTTGTCTGCTGTTTTGGCTTTGGTTTTGTTATCAATTTCCCTGCGTTGCATTGTTGCAAGTCCAAAATAGAGTCGAACGCAGACAAAGAGCGGATACTGAACGCCATCAATCAGAGGCACAGTAGAGAGGGCGACAGAGAAAGAGAATGATAGAGAAAGAGAGAGAAAGAGAGATGGTGAGGTAAACTCCTAAAATTGAAACCTTTGAAAGTGATTTACATGAACACGCGTGTCTTTTGTTTAATTTTAGCTGCCCACACAAAGATACTCAGCATATTGCTTATATTTTGTGCAGTGTATAGATAATTGATTAATGCACACATACAGACATATACACATATATATTTGATACTGCGACTGATTTCAGGGCCCTTGCTTTTAATTATGCGTTACCAGCCATCAGCGGACCAATAAATCATAATCCATCAAAGATTTGCGGTACATGTCCGCTATAAGACGGCTGCCACCGTTCAATTTCTACCTACCCACCACCCCCCTTAGCAATGTACTTACTCGCTCCATCTGTCAGTCAGTTGGTTGGTTGGTTGCTTAATGCTCAATGCCTAATTGGAGAAGCGTAGCGCAGTAACTACATACGTATATATATATATGTATGACTCGAGAAGCTGGCAGCGGAAATGAATACTTGGCCCAGAAGCCGGCCAACTACTTAATGTCAAAAACAACAAGAAAGCCGACGTTGCTCAAAAGGTTTTTCCACAATTAAACGCTTCAAAGGATGCGGACAGGCAACTCAGACTCAACCTCAAAATCAAACTGAGATTCAGGGAAAGAGTCAGCAAAGTCGTCTTAGGGAAACCCCCTTTTCGGCAACTTTTTACCCCACTAACACACAAAGAGTCAAAAATGCACACGCATCTACAGTTAACGGAAAGGACTGCTTCAAGGGGGCGTGGCTATCGACCCCCTGCTGTACGGTAGAGCCGCCCCCCTTGAGTGCGTCGCTTGATTACAATCACTTCAAAATTTGCGAGGCAGTTGACTTTGCAATTGCAATTTAACCCGTATGTGAATCAAATCATTTTCTATTACAAGAATATCAGTAGAATTCTTAAATCAAATGCTAAAATTTACCTTATTAAAAAACAAATAATATACGTTATATTTTATACAATTTTAAATAACATTTTCGGGAATTATATTAAATTTAAATACGATTTTATTACACATACCAAATTAAACCAGTGACAGAAATAAATCAAATGTTATTAATGCATAAAATTACATTTTATACAAGCTGAATGCTAGAATTTACGCGAATTTAAGCACGCCGACCATCGGTGGGTTAAAGTATGTGGAACATGCAGGGTAACATTTACTTACCCAACGATTCGGAGCTGTGTTTACAATATTTCTATTGCCGACTGTTGTTTTACGACTACAGCAAAAAGGCTGCACCGTTAATTCGATTCGATTTCGAAAATGGCAGCAGCAAACAACAGAAAAACAAAAACAAATGAGGAGAATGGAAAAAGACATGCAACATGAAAATGCAAAATGAGATTGAGCCATCGATGGTTATATCAAATTAGGAATGTTATGTGAGATATAACTAGAGAGAGAGGGAGAGAGAGGGATAGAAATAATGAAAGAATGTTAGGGAAGAGCTATGAGTCTGTTAAGATTAAACATTTGTTTGTTGTGTTCTCTAGTTGACTTCTTTAAAGATAAATTATCTAATTTAAATAAGTTGAAATGGGAAGTAACGAATTTTGCATATAGTAAGCTATCATTAAACTAAACTACTTGGAACAAAAGAAAAATAATTTTTTAGTACACATTTTCAGTATTAATTATTTAAAAAAAGTGTTATAATTTAGTATTTATTAGTGAATATCTACTTTCATTTATTAACTCATATGAACATATGTATACTTAATTCACCCGAAGTAATCCGAAGCTTTGTAATATCTCTTTAAAATTCAAAAAACTTATAAAATTGTCAATCATAAGTAGTACGTGTTTCCTTATTTTAAAAGACAATAATTTAAAGCGTAAGTAATATTACTCATTAGTTCAACTGCAAGTCTACTTCTATGGCTCTCTCCGTTTCTTAAATAGTTTTTCTCTCTCTCTCTAGTTGTTAGACCAAGGCATTTGTCTTATTTAGACAGCATTGAGTGTTGTGTAAGTAAAAAGTTTGAGACTAAAGACATCAACATCAGCGTTAACATCATCGTCATCATCATCATCATCACCATCATCAACATCGTTAGCTTCAACATCAACGTCAGCGCTGCAAATCGCATTAAGGACTCTTAATGAAAGTTACTGCATTCTGGGGCATGGGGCAAGTATTTACGGTCATGAGTGTGAGTACGTGTGAGTGTATTTGTCGACATCGTTGTGCAATGATTGATTTCACGCCGAAACGATTTCAATCAGCATTTCCGTTCCAAGAGTTTTTTTCTCACTCTCACTTGACATTTTTAGACCGTGTACTTAGGAAAGTACACTGGTCTGCCAGTTTTGTCAGATAAAAAGAGAGACATCGCAGAGCCTATAAATTAAATTATTTTCGTTAAAGTCGAAGATCTATATCTTGTAACCTGCTTAACCTGAAATACTCTAAGCAACTGCTATTGCTCTCATAAGTACAGAGTCTTTTACAGTCGGTTCGCTAGCCTGAAGCCATTCCTGCTAGTTTTCTTTTTTGCCATTTCTTATTGCATTATGTCGATTTGTTACTTATGCGGAGTAGGAGGGACTTGTTTAGGCACAGCTGCTACCCCTGACTGAGGGGGATGATAGTGGGGAGGGGTAGTTATGATTTCCGTCTTGGGAATTTACAGCAAATCTGTGCTCAAAACTGGGTCATGATTTCAGGGTTTGTTGTCGTTAATTGTTTATAGCATTTCATATTTGCCACTTGATTTGTTCGAGCGTCCTTCACAGTGCCACACCCCCATCCGTTGACGCCTTCTCCCACTTTCACTCGCCCGTCTAGAGTCTAGACGGACATTATGCATGGAAAAAGCTGTCATGTTTTCATATACTACATACATGAACTGTATGTGTATGCAAAATATATATCCTTGCGCCAGACAACGACAAATTTATTACCTATTTAGCCTTAATAGCCTGGCTTGTTTTTACGATGATGATGCCAATGACATGTGTGTGTGTGTGTGTGTGTGTGTTTGGGCACGACAGTTTAATTTGTGATTAATTGACGTTAAAAGGGTTTAACAGTTCTACATCTCCCAAACTCTGAGTGACATCCACTTCAGATTCACTTTCACTCACTTTCGCTCTGCTACAGCTAAAAAAAACCATTTACGTATATCTGTATAAAAGGGGGCGTGGTCTGTAGCCAATTTACGTTAATAGAACGGAAATTGCTTCATGAATGCGGATGTTGCTGAATATAAAATTCATTTCAGGCATTTAATCAACTTGACAAATAAATCACTAGAATATCAAATGGTTCAGTCTTATTGTACTTTTATAATTTTATCTCAGAAATGAAAAAAAAATGTAAAAATAAAATCACTAGAATAAGAACAGTTAACACATAATAATATATTTAATTTATAAACATTTTTGTTAAAACTTTTGTTTACATTTTGAGTACATTATCAAAGTGCTCTTAATTTAAGTGGATTTTCGTGGTCAAATACAAAATTTGTGTTTAGACATTGTTAATGTCAATTAAGATTCTAAAATATGCAGCCATGACCAACACTTTGGAATAAGTTAGCCGCAGGCAATTCATTTCCTTTATTACCACATTTTACCTGTCTTAACTGACGTGCTTTGTAACAAACAACGAACAAACGACAAAAGTTGACTGGAAAACTTCCGTTTTTGGGCTGACTTTAAGGCCAGAAGACGAAGAAGAAGGAGAAGAGTTGAATTTGAGGCAAAAACAACTGCAAATGGCATTAATAGTCCGAATACGTGCGACGTGAGTGTAAACATGAGAAGGAAGAAGTCAGTAGGAAAAAAAATACAATAGGTAAAAAAGGGGAAACCAGCAGAAAGGAAAACATAAGAAAATCTCCCACGCCTTTTTAGCCTAGTAACCAAAAGAAACTAAATGAGCGTATGTCTTTGTGAATGAATCGCTGAGTCCTGAATAAGCAATAGAAATGAATTCACTATGTATGGCAATACATGGGTCTATATTAGAACGTATGCGGAAATTTTAAAACGATTTTAGTATATTTTTACGAAGATATGTTAACTAAGCACTTAGCAGTCGAGCAGCTTAGTTCCAGCCATCTTACTTGTTCATTTCTTGACTTGACTTGGCGGCAAAACCAAAAGTCCAAAGTCGCAAGGCGTAAGTCGAGTGTTGTTCCGTATTCCACACTGACCGCTTGATTAACATTTCCTCAAGTACATTTCTCCAACATAGGTACATATATATTTATTAATATGCTTGCCCGTCTGTGGGCAATATGTCAACGAATTCCTAAGCGGAACACGTACTCGAAAACACTCGAAATTCGTGGAATGTGCTGCGGCTGTTGGAGTACAAATACGAGTACCCACAAAGGATCCACTTGCAACTTGGCTATCGTTGATAGTGGGACTAAAGTCCAAAACTTTTAATGCGTTTAGTTTTTTTGTAGAAAGAGTTTCACCAAATGTATTCCCCAAATCCCAGAGAGCACATCTCTAGATGAAATCACTTTCACAAAGTGCTCAGTGTTGGCACAAAACGACAACCTGTTAGACTTCCACTCCTTCAAAGTCCCCTTGGACCTGTACCTGTATTCAACGCTTATCCCTTGAGTATTTTGCATAGAACAGAGAGAGAGAGAGAGACAGAAAGAGTGAATGGGGAAAGTTTATCTAGCCTGCGACATGACTAACCAATTTTCAGCAAATTTAATGCACAAAGGATATGCCCAGATTTCCAGACAGTCGCTGCCTTTGTCTTTAATATGTTTTATAATTGAATTCAATTCAAAAATGCATGTCCCTTTGATTACACTGGCCAACAAAGTGCAGACAACAATTAGGGCTGAATAAATATTTGCTTTAAAATTATAAACATTTATTTTACTTTGTTTCAATTTGTTTTTCACTGCACAAATTCTTAACCCATTGACAGCAAATTATAATTATTATTAAAGCATTTATTTATACAAATTCTTGCTAGGCATACGCTTTGCTATTTGGTTATTTAATAAGTTTTGCAATTTAATTTAATGCAAAAATATGTAACCCTTGCTTACATTAGACAACAAGGTATAATTTCATTGAATAAAATAATAAATTTGTCTAAAATTTCATCTACACTTTACAATTTTGCTAATAGGTTTGTTTAACAATTAAATTTCTTAGCGCTTATAAAGTGGTATTTAAGCTTACACTTTGCTTACTTGCTCTAAATTTTCTTTGTTGCACAGTGTTAGCTTTGGCATCCACATTTCATATGCTAGTTCAGTTCGTCATCTCTTGCCCATCAACGAATATTTCCCCCTAGATTTCCCCACTTTTGAGTAACAGTCGAACCTCTTGTGTCTCACTCTCTCTACGTCTGTCTCTGTCTGTCTCTGTCCGTCTGTCTGTCTGCTCTTTGTGGCGCCGATTCGGTATCTGAATGGATTTTAGCTTTGGCATTCACATTCACACAGTCACAGTAGTAAGTATTCACATAGTATTCACATCTGTATTCACATGTACTCATGTGCACATATCAGTTGTCTGGCAGCTGTCTGCGGCCTTGAATAGTCCCAAAGTCAAAGCCACAACTTAATCGCTCTTTGGGGAAGCAACAGCAACTACAACAACAACAGCAGCAGCAACAAGCGCAACAACATTAGCAGCAACAGCATTACAACAATACATAAAGAGAGAGATAGAGACATAGAGAGAGAGAGAGAGAGAAAGCTATTATATGATTTCATTTGTTATTACTGCCAACTCTTGAATCTTGTTTAATTAAATTTGTGTAAGTGGATTGCCAACTTAACAAAGATTAATAAGGGCAATTGTAATTTTATTTTTAACAAAATTAAGTTAGTAAAATATTTTAAATTATGTAATTAACTTCTGATTAATAACTAAAATTTATTTTAATAATTAAAGAAGTCAAAACTTATACAATTTAATATTGTTTCGACACTAAACTTTTTTTTTAATTTTAGTAACAGATCTATGTAGATTTATTTTTGAATTTCAGAATAATTCTGCCTGATAAAATAGAAATTCTTACATCAACCGCTGATCTTTCAGTTGATTAAAAGATGTCTTAAACATATATTGAAACTGTGTGAAAATATTTAAAGAATTTCATTATAAAAAATCTTTTTATTTGTTTATTGTTTTATTTAAAACTAATACGAATTTATTAAAAAATTATTGAAGAACTCTTTTATGAACCAAATAAAATAATTGTATTTTTTTATTGTACTCTCGGTAAATGATATTAGATTTAATATCACTGATAGCTACAGGAAATGCATTTTGGGCTGAAAAAACCGAGCTCATTGAACTCAGCGATTGAAGGAAGTAAACGTTTTATAATTGTGGCTTGCATGTTGGGCACAAAGTCGGGTTGATTTTGCTGTGGTCACATGGTAAAGAACCGCCAAGTGGCATAACTAATGCCATGGATAATGTCATGGAGTTTTTGTTTCGGGCGCAAGAGCGTAACGTTTGAACTCGCCTCGGTCTCTAAATGGTCTCCGATCCGAAAAGGGAGTTGAAGTGCTCTGAGGGTTTCTTTGCCTCGGGTAATAGAGCGATTTTTGGTGTTGCCTTGCCCCCTCAGGGGGCAACATTCACGTTTTTTTGGGGCACGCGCACGCTCTGGCACTTCCTTGCGCCTGCCTGGCCACAGAAGTGGAACAAATGGTCGCAGGACGTGAGTGAGGATTGAAATGGGAAAGGGAATTGAGATGGAAACTGGGATGGGGATCAGGATGAGTAGCTATGCGAGAGCTGACTCAGCTGCCTATTTTGCATACACTTCAACAACATTTATTTCAGTCAGCAAACACGAACAGTACATATAAGAAGGTTGATTAGTAAACCGCATGAATTCCCCTTTAAAATATTATTATATATATTATTTTTTTTTATATATTTTTAAAAATTTAACTATCAAGTTTAATTTTGTGTAACTTAAAAACAAAATCTTTATTGCATAACCTTAGTTTTTTTTTCAGTGTAGTGGCAGGCGACTTCAAATCGTTGTCGTCATCGGCAGCATTTTCAATTTCATGGTTAATTGTGTTGCACGCGGCATTTGGCACTCGAGAGTCCGTAGTGTAGTAGTAGAGTAGTGCCACATGAGTTGCAAGTTCCGAGACGTGGCAGGGTTCGCCTTGAATGCCACATTAAGTTTCATAATTAGCACACCGAAATGATTGCAATCCAAGTTCGGTGGCATATGCAAATTGTCGTCATTCTGGCAAATAAGCAACATATGGATAGTATCGTATAGCTTGTTTGTTTTTTATTTCGAGGCATGTTGCAAGTGGCAAGTACTCTACTGTCTGCCAGTTCCACGTTGTAAGGCAGCTGCAACTCCATGTTCACTTTTATCTTTGACATTTACTAATGACAAATTTATTCACGCTGTCACTTAGGCGACTTGTCTCTTGTCTCCTTTTCTCTCTGTCTTGTTGTCTGTTGTCTCTTGTCTCTTGTCTTCTGTCTCCGGTCACTGTCACGTTTTTATATTTTCTTTTCCATTGTTTTTCCAGTTGAAGCGGCAAAATGTCCTGAACCTGAGTCAACATTCAAACGGAGCAATGCGCCATTGATCGTCCTCCAAGTCCAGATTTCTTTAGCCTCACTTTAATTACAACATTTTCTCAATGCTCTTGAAGTGCTCTTCATTGCATTATTAATTTTTTTTCTTATTTTCCCCCATTTTCTTTTGATCTTTTCATATGCCAAGTTGATTGATTGATTTCCCCAAACTAGCCAACAATCCGACTGGGTACTCACAGTGTCCATGTAATTAATCAAATAAAAGTACATAAATAAATGACATTTATGGCATCATTCAGCAATGAGCACAAAGTCCACTGCGGAGCCATCGGAATGCCACTCAAAGTTCAAAGCAGATAATTAAATTAACATTGAGAAAACCAAGTCCACTATATATATAAAAATATTTAGTTACGAAATTAAAGTTACATATATATTCGAAATAAAAATTTTGAAATATTAAAAA
Source organism: Drosophila tripunctata (assembly GCA_035047385.1). Taxonomy (NCBI): domain Eukaryota; kingdom Metazoa; phylum Arthropoda; class Insecta; order Diptera; family Drosophilidae; genus Drosophila; species Drosophila tripunctata. The sequence goes on from JAWNPS010000225.1 coordinate 790,936, forward strand.
AAAATGAAGGAATTTTTGTAATATTTTTTAAATATTTTTCTTGGTTGCAGAAATATTTAAAAATTGTCTAAAAACTTACAAAACTCTTTTAAACTTTCCCAATCATAAATATATTATAAAATGTAGATAACTAATTTGTTTTAAAATTTACTGCAAACATTCCAAATATTTATGCAAATATTTTACTGAAACATTGATACATTTAATAATAATGTTAACTAATTTAACACATTGAAAACGTCATACGATTATTTCTGTTATTTTTACAAATTATAATATTAAGTTAAGTGTAGTTAATTTATTTTTATGCATAATACTCGAAATCCAACCATTTCGGTGGTCGTGTTTATCTCTTCTGAAAAAATCATCAACTCGACGAGCATTGAAGCTCACACACAGTCCCAGTCGCCGTCTCATTTGCAGTTGTTGTCTGATCCAATTGGAAGAAAGTAGGATCAGAGGGGTAGCGGAGAAGCGGAGAAGGGTTTCAAGAAGTGGGATCGGGTTAACGAAAGCGAAACGATCTTGATGAGCAGCCAGTGGCGCTGGAGCCTTGCCAATTTGGGAAAACGCTTGCCGGTCTTTTAATGCTCTTCAGACACGCACATTTTGTTGAGAGGAGTAGTTGGATATCAACAGAGGGACAAGGGGGATGGGCACAAAAGTAATTTTTGCGAATGAATCGAATCGAATACGAATAATGAATGCATAACGCAATAAATTTGTAAAATTTAAACAATGCAAAGCGAACAAATTATTGCCGCTTGAATGGATCTCTCTCACAGCTCTCATGTATTCCACAATTTTTCAACTGGGCACGCCTCAAGCTAATCACAAAAAAAAAACCAAAAAAAAAAGCTAACAAAAAAATGTGTAAATAAAGCAAAGGAATATTTTCACAAAAGGGTTGCACAATGAAGCCAATAAACTGGGCCTGCAAGTGCTTCCGCGCAATTTCATCCATTCTCCCCTTAATTCTATTCCCTTACCCCTCTTCATCTGCTCCATTTCCAAAGCAATGAGCCGCGATCTACGAACAACATTTCAATAAACAATGCCACATCAAGGCAACAAACTGGCGCCGAATGGATTTTAGGTATTTCCCATTTGCTTTGTCAGCGACTCTTTGATTCCTTCTACTCGTAGTTGCCTACTTAATTGGTTCACTGTAGTACGAACGTACGTACGTCGCGACGTTCCAAGTGGCCCAATCGTATACCTTGTCCCTGGGGAGCGACTTTGGGAAAGGAGCGGAACTCAAATTGGAATGTTAACCCACACCATATGCAAATTAATTGCCTCAAATTGAAAGATTCATGTCAAGTTTGTTTTTCGTTGAAATATTTGCGCCAGTAGAAGTTCTTATCCAATGCAAACTTCCGAAGAGCCGACAAAATTATAATAATATTTGGCTTAAGCTCAATAGATTGATTACAGACGATAACAGGGAATCGAAATATTCATAATCTGTGCTTAAATATATATTTTAAATAATTTTCCATAAATGTAGTCTTTACTTCAAAAATGTTTTTACATTTTTTTTACTATTTGTGAAACTTTTTAAAAGTGCTAAAATCTATTAAAAATATAAGAAATTATGAATGGGTAGCAAACTCCTTAGCACAGCTTGGACTCAAATTTCAATGTCCTCAGAGATTGCGCCCTTGGCCTAGGACCTTACAGGACTTGAGCACCGCAAACATCTTGTATCTTTTATAAGCAAACAATATTTTTTTTTTGTTTTTAATCAAGAAAAAGTATAAAGCATGAAAACACCTTCGTTTTCAGCTGAAGCAGATTGCTAAATGGACGGCGTGTCATTAAAAGGCGCAAATATTTGCATAATGTCTAAGAATTTGTAAGAATTTGCCATTAGAGGTTGTCGTTATAGGCTCAGCAGGTGTCTTCAGTTGTCTGTTGAATCGTGTGCTTAGGTTTTAAGTCTGACTAACTGCGCATAATCCCAAAGCCAAATGTTTGGAATTAGTGTAAGAGAGAGAGAGAGAAGGGAAAGAAGCAGTTGGGTTCATTCTAATCATGGTAATTCGAGTCCAGAATGTGTGACAGTTGTTGGGCTAATCCCGGCACAAATGTCATGAATTGTGCCCTGAACGGAGGTGCAAGGAGCGAGGTGTCAGCAAGCCAAATGTAATAATTTTAATGATTTTTCATAAATGTAAATTCTACAGAAATGGGGTTGGGTTCGGCACGCGTATATGTATGTTGCACTTAAGGGTAGCTGTTATGACATCGCCCTCATCCGGCTGCACCCTTTTCGGCCTATTAAACATGGAGACTACACACCACTGCGTCCATTGTTGTAGTTACTCTTATTGTTGCTGTTGTTGTTGTTGTTGTTGTTATAATTGCGCATATTTTAAAATACAAAATTAGCAACGCTGTAGCTGAATTTCAATAGCGTTTTAAATGCCCGCAGGCTCTTGTTGTACTCAACTATACGCGACTTATACTAATACTGGGAGTGTGTTAAGTTCTCTGACTTTTCACAGCAAGACACATACTCGCATTGTAGAAGAGGGTTGCCTTGAACTTGCCACACAACACCATTGTGCTGCCATAGCAGAAACCAAACCAGACATTCATGCATCAGTCTGTGGCATTCACTCTAACATTTCATACTCGTTCATAAAAAACCCATGAAGCCTGCAGCAGTCATCACAACAACAACAACAACAATACCGTCAAGTTGAGTAGTTTGTCAAGCAAACTGGAACTGTTCGCCATTCATCTTGATTTCTAGTTGCAAGTACCCTGTAAATCTCTTTCTAAATGCCAAATCATCAAGATGCTCCAAAAGAAAAGTTTTTAAATGGTTTTTGGATTTCTTAGCCAATATTTTATATATCAGAAGTAAATCTTATTAAAACATATATAGGCTTTATGATATCACATGTACTCCAATCGATTAGGAAAAACTTTTATTTACTATTTGTGAGCATGTTGTAGTCGAGCAGACTTTAAGACAACACTAAATTTTCCATACCTGTGCATAAATAGCAAACACTTTTCGGATTTGCAGTTCACCAACACGAGAAGCTGCAGCTAAATCTAGAGCTATAGCTATAGCTATAGCTGTATAGCTGTAGCTGAAGTTGAAGCTGAAAGTTGGTAGCTGAAAGCTGCCTTGGCGCTACATTTATCACTGCCAATTCGGGCAAATGTCGGCGTGACATCGCTGGCCCCCTTTGAGACACAGGTGGGGATATAGGATCGGGTTGGAACAAAGCGCCAGAGTGTAAATGGAATTCTGGGAAATGAAATTGCAAAAGGCAAAAGGCAGACGGTGGGAAAAGGGAAAAACTTAAAAAAAAGAAAAGTGTTAGAAAATAAGAATAGAGGAAATGTTGTTAGCTGAAATGCAGCCACATGATTGTTGAATTGTTTGTTGGTTTGTTGGGTTCGTGTTTTTGAGTTATTGGCTTAGAATTGATGTGGCTCTGCGACGAGGTAGTACTCACCGGAGCAGAGCTCAAAACGCTTAGAGATTTCACTTAAAGCTTTAGACAAATGTTTTCTATAGCTTTGTTCTGCCACATGTGACAAATGGTTTGGCCAAAGTGTAGACAATGTTTGAATTTGCATTGAAAATACACTTTAAATGCGGAACCCATTACTATTCGGTGCAGTTTGCTCGCTGTAAACTGTAATTTACGAAATTTTATAATGAGTAGCTTAAATATATAGACTTACGCAAGAGAAAAACCTCATGAACTTCAAGCCTGAGTTTAATATGCAAAACGGTTAAAGAAAAGTATCGAGAAGCAAAGAGTTACCAAAAGTAACGAGTACGCGTAAACTGTGTTAATGAAACGAGTAACTTTGAGTCAAGTACAGTCACAATACCCGGTGCTACTGAACAGTGTAGAGTATTAAAGCTTCGAACTGATTTCAAATTGAGCTCAATTTATTTCCTCGCTGATTTTTTGCCTTTTTAAAATTTGTCATAGCCAACGTTGAACACATGTAACTATCTTGAACAATGTAACAACTTGCTGCACTTGTTACATGCCTCAAAGTTGTGAATTGAAATTTAACAATCGAAATGCTTAAGTTAAGAGTACAAGACTAGAAAGTACCCTGTGCTATACCAGCAATCGAATTAACTTTGAGTTGTTAACAGTTAAGGGACTTAAAACGCGTTAAACTTCAGACTTATACTTGAGTAAGTGAATGAGTTTGGCAAACCATTTTTGATTTATGCCCTTGGTGCAGGGTATTAACAGTTACATTTGTAAGCTTGTAGATATCTGGGTCTATTTAAAGCTGCAGCTATTATGTACACCAAACAAAAGCCCAACTACCACTGTACCCCGCCTGGAGGACCTTGTGTCGTCGAGCTTTGCCACAAACTTTGCCCGCCACATTCAACACTCACATGCCCCATGTCGCATGCCGCATGCCACATCGAATCCAAGTGTGTGCCCCGTGTGTGCACTTCACCCGCTGATAACTTATCTGCGACTGGGGCGATGTCTGTTACAAATGTTGCAATATTTATGCCCCCATATACAGACCAAGGCACAGGAAGTTCGTATTATGATTTGCACATTATGCAAATTGCCCTATCGTAAATACTTTACGCCCCCCACCAGCCCCTCTCCCATTTTATCATTTCAATACACACAAGAAAAAAAAATAAAATACAACATAAACTTGAAGTTGTATAAACGCCGCGCCGTGTGCTCATGATAAATGTGATAAGCGATATTTGGCAACAATGCAAGCCATATTATTTATATGGCCAACTCTGTAAATTTATGCGCTAATAAATGTGACTTGTGCAGCTTTTTGTCAAGCCGACATAAATGAAAGAAGGTACAGAGTTATCGAAAGATAACTAGATTATGTTTTGTTATTAAGAAGAATCTAGAGAAAGTGAATAGTTTTAAACTTATTGGATCCGTAGGTTGCTCATATAGAAATATCTGGAGATGCTAAGAGACTACAAAACTGGTAGCGTTTGGAAAAAGAATTGAAATTTTATAAAATTTCGAAAAGAAATTGTAGAATTATCAATTGATATTAAGCAAATGTACATATATAGCTGAGTAGCATCTTTAAATAAATTGCAAATCAGTAAAATAGTAAACAAAAGTCAACTGTGATGTATTTAAAAGCTCTGCTCAAATAAGTTATTCCGTTTAAGTTTTAAGACTTTTTGATAAGCATGCAAAAACCATTGAAAAGCACTTAAGCAGCATTTGCATTTGGCTGGAAGGTGCGACAAGGAGAGCATTGAATGGATGAGAAGGAGCTGAAGGCATCCAATTAGACCAAGAATGGCGTAACGTGTAAATCCTGTCGTTGACTTGCAGCGAAATGCATTTAAAATATGCACAGTGAAGCCATAGAAAAGGCGGGGTGGATGAAACTGTGTGCCGTGGAAACATCTTTGCGAACCAGTCCGAAAGATAGAAAGAGACAGCAAGAGAAAGAGAGTAAGAGAATGAGCACACTAAATGCATCACGTATTGGATTTTGACATAAACGCTTGTCCTCGTTAGCGCCGCATCGTGTTGCACGGCCAAAAGGTGGCACTTGGATTTGGTTTTTAGGTTTTTGTGGATCTCGTTGCAGCTGCAACTGCAACTGCCCGCGGCGACAGTCGAAAACTTTTATAGCCACGTGGAGGCGCCACAGGAAGCAAAGCAAAAGACAAAGATGGAGTAGAACGGTGGAGTGCTAAACAGTGAAAACTTTAAGAGTCGTAGGTTGCTCTCTGCATTGATAAATTGCCATTGAGCTTTGTCTACGTTGTTTGGCTTTAAGCCGTATCAAATTTTATGTAAAACTTTAAGACGTTTAACACAAAAGTACGTAATAGTGGAGGAACCAACTTTAAGATATGCGTTCCTTTAAACTTCATAACTCTTCTGCTATGCTGTTGAAGTTAGTACGTATTTTCTGATCAGTAAGATCAAGGAAATATATGTTTTAAAATGCACTACACTTTCACCTTCTTGCAACGATTTCAGTATACCCTTGCACTAGAAGTAACGGGTATATGAAACGTGTAATCTTTCGATGGCCTTAGAAACCAGAACGACACTCAGCTGCAGTTTGTAAGTAGATCCCTTGAGTGTTGACTGACGGCGTTGCAATAATGTGGCCAATAAATGTCACAGCCACTGCAGAGACCCCTTGCAGCCCACTGTTTCCCTTCCCCGACTAAGCACTGCTTTCATGTCTTGCTTTGACACTGCAAATTGTGTATATTTAAATGGCAGTTAAAGTGGCAACACGTTTCATATTCGTTTGAAGTTGTCGATGATGAGTGATCACATGCAGCGCACAGCTCCTGCTCCTTTTGCAGCTCCTGCTGCTATACCTGCCGCATGTCCCATGCCGCATGCCCCGTTGCTCCCGTTGCAAGTGTTCCATGAATGAATTTATAAATATTTCATGCGATGCGCAACGTAGCGGAAGTCTCTTCAAGTCCGAGTGTTTACAATGAATCATATTTTCATGAGCAGCCTCCAGTCTAAACCGTCTCTTTTTCTCTCGCTCTCTCTCTGTCTGGGTCTTCTGGCTCATTCCTTCACTCCCACTCATACACCTACATTTGTTTGTCTCTTTCCTTTGGGCATGCAGTTCTTAAAGCTGTGCAGGCTAAAACAAAGGCATATTTGCTGTACTTGCATAAACAATTTATATCTTTATAGCAGTCTGTCTGCTCCTCATACCCTGTACTCACAGAATAGTTTGTTATAAAGTACTGCAAAGCATTGTACAAAGGCCTGAGATTACGAAAATCTTTAGGAAATTTGATTTATTGGGTATTACTAAATCTACAGCTTTGCAGAGTTTTTAAACTCCTCCATACCTAATTGAAAAACACATTCACATTCAATTGTTTGCAATAAACTATTATTTAACTACTCTTACAGGGTATCTACTAGCTCATCACTATACATAACTGCATTTTTATTTGTGCACTACGCATATCTGGACATATTCATATTCATTTGCATTCAATGCAACCAACTCAAGTGACAATTGTGAGTGCCATCATCGTCTCTTGAAACTTCTCATCTACAAAATTTGCATATCACTTGGCGGAATATGAGTACGATTATGAGTGTGAGTATGTGAGTATGTGAGTATGGGGTATGAGTACTCACATATCTTTTAAAATGGCAAATCAAATGTTGCCAATTTGTGACAGACAACATCATTAGTAATTTGCATACCTCAGATGTTAACATCAGAAATTGTAATATGCCTGACTCAATATACTTAAGTTAATCATAAATCAATTTCAATTTACTGCAAGTTTCTATAATGAAATTATATATACTACATGAAACTGATAGATACAGGTATCTAAGTTAAGTTATATAAGAAAATTTTAAAAGTGGGAAGTTTTTCAATTATAAATACACTTTAATGCTTTTAATTTTCAGTTCTAATAAAGTCTACAAAATGGAAATTCCTTTAAGCTATTTCAGTCAATGAATTTTCTCTGACCAAAATATATACAATACAAACCAATCTATTAATTTATTTTTGTTTTTTGTGTTTTCTAGGTATTTTTAACAACAATCCGAAATGCGTTGACAAAATTAATGATTGCCGCAAAAAGTTGTGGCAACCTAAGCCTAAGAATTTTCGAAACTTTTGGATTACTTTGAGGGCAGCAAGCAATTGTTGTTGCTGTTGAAATACATCTATCATAGAGCTCTTAAGAATTTTTCACAATTTATTTACGTCACCTGCCAACTTGCCACTTGCTGCTTGCCACTTGCTACTTGAGCACTTTGCATATCTCTCCATTAGTTCGAAACGCGCATTTGTTGTTCTCATTACCTTTTTGCTAAGTTTTTGCTCATTTTTCTTCCTTTTTATTTTTTTGCTGTATTTATTTAGGATAAGGTGTGTCAGATTGTGTGATGTAGGAAAGGGGGGTCAATTTGACACTCCTAAAATTTTTTTTTATTTTCTGCAAGTTTGACATGCGTTACGCCATTAAATTTATCAATTGCTCAAAGCACCCTTAACTGTCAACAACGCTATTAGAGATGGTTGCTGTTGTTGTTGCTATACTTTTTATTTGACATTACGAAAAAATTTACAACTTTTTTCAATCAACGCTCAATTCGCTCAACGACATTGACGCGTGGCTGCTGCGGTTGCTTTTGATTACTTACAACATTAAACTCTCCCGAGTTATTCCGAGTTCTGCATAGTGGCAATTTATCATTAAGCGGTGATATGTTCCCCAAAGTGTTACTTAAGCAACAGTTGTGGAGAGTATTGAGCGTTGAAGTGGGAAGCTAACTTGGAAGAAGCCTTTGAGTGATTTGCAAACAATTAATAAGCGAATCGCTCTGTTTGTGAATAGTTTATGGTCTCCTATAAGGCGATGAGTTCGGCGTGTCTTATTTATTCCGATTGAGAATAGGAAAGAAGATATTAAAAGTATTTTGGAAAATATTTTGAATATTGGTTTGTCCGTCCCGCTGTGCCCAAAATGCTTTTTAAACTTTTTAGATTTTCTCTGGCCAGCATAAATTTTGTTTGCATACGAGTTTATAGCGATATTTATGGACACAATAAAAATCGAATCGTAATAGAAATCAAAGCACTCTTTATGATTTCAAGAAGGTTTGTCGCAGGTGTGCTTAATTTCGGGCAATATCGAAGCAACAAGATGGAGATGGCAGCACATTGTGAGGTCCCGTTGAAATTTTAGGAACTGGCGTCTCTGTTCTTATCTGATTCTTTCGGCATCCAAGTGGCAAGTGGCAAAACTAACGACACCGCAATATGACAGCGTATTTTCACTTTTATGGCCAGCATTTTACAGGCCATGACACGAAACATGTTGCAACTTAACATGGAGTTATTCGTAGTAAAATATATTAACAGTGTAATCTATATCCCTCACACAACAGAAATGACAAACTTATTTGCATGCTTCTCACACTTATGAGTCCACTTATACCACTCCAATTCAGCACCTATGAGAAGTTCCTTTACATAGTAGAATCCTTTATCAATGCGGAAAACCACAAACAAAGTTTAAAGCTAAACAATTTCCGGCCGTGCGTTTACATTATTAGCATATTGACGAACGGGGCACAAAAATCTGTCTAGTCATAAAAGTATTTGGTGTATGTATTTGAGCTTGCAAAACTTTAACTTTGGCAACTCAAAAGTCAGAGTACATTATCATCTTTAGAGCTTCAGAGCAGACATCGTGCCAGACGTCAGAGAGGAATAGTATGTACAATGTATACAAAGTATGTAAAATGAAATTAACTTACGGCTGGGTAAACATGTTCTCTTGGTTTGACTTTTAAAAGCCAAGCCAAAGTTTGCTGCCTGCCAAAATAATTAAAATAATGTTTCTCGATAGGAAATAGAATTATTTGAAGATGTCCAATAATTTAGATTTTCTGATAAAAACTTATGCATAGAGTAAGATCTAATTATAGTTCAGATAACATCATCTCGAAATATGCCTTCAAATGCAAAATATTCACATCATAAAAGATCAAACGACGGTGCAGCTTCATTTAGAGTATAAAACGCACAATTTGCGGAGCATTTATTAAAGCAAATAAATCGAGCAACGAGAAGAAACGTACAACCACTTGAATCTTATATATTCAGAAAGAATCAAAGAAAAACATAATCAGTATCAAGATGCCACTCGAAAGTTCGAACTCGCCCATTAACTTGATTCTCTTCCGGAAGCAGTGATTGTCCGAAATGGAACCGATTCCAAACAATTTCAATGAGACAGAAGTGAGAGCACAATAGTCGATATGCTAGGCTGCTCTATGCCTAGTGCTTTTACCTTTTCAGTTGTTTTATAGGTTATCTAAATGCAACAGTTCTAAAATTATATCTCTATTATTGTATAAAGAGATCATGCATTTCTTTACGTGTTATTTATAATTTAATGAAATTTTTAGAGAATAGTAAAAACATAATATCCTGAAAGATTCAAACAGATGAAATTTGACATAACATTATTAGCCTTAGATTCACTTAAGAGACAGGCTCTGAAGTAAAAACAGAAATCACATCAATTGAGTCAATTAAATTCGATTTTCACATATAGTATAAGCAAACTTGTGCTTTAGATAATGTATAATATATATAAATGTGGGGTTTTTTTTGTAAAAATGGAATCTTTATTCAATCGTTAATGCTTGTTTTCAAAATGCATTACTATGTATTATCTTCAAAACTATTTTAAATTACACACATTTTTCACAGTAGATAATATATAATATATATAAATAAATTCAAAGTTTGTTATAAAATAACGTAGACAAATTGAATACTCTCAGTCGTATATAAGTATAGAATTTTCAAACAAATTAAATTGCTCTCTTTGAGCTGATATAGATAAGACTTTAAATGTTAAGAATCATAGTTTTTTTTCAGCACCGATCTGTCGATCAGAGTCAGTGCTAAGTGGACTCGAGAGTACGACGGGCGGAGAAGACGCTCAGTTTTTTTAGACTGTTTGGAAGAAAAAGAAAAATGATTAAGCTTATCAGAGTGTTTATTGTTATTTCTATAATTGTGCCAAAATGTTCACTATATAATTTACAATTGCCAGCGGATCATGAAAAGTTGTTAAAAAACAATGAGTTTATTAAGGAGAAATTAGATGTGCTAAAGAGATTAGAATCGGATATCGTCAATGAAAGAGATAAACTTAAGTTAGATTGCTCAATACGAGATAATAATACAAAGAATATCAAATGCAATGAGGAACCAAATAAAATGCAAACAGATATTCAAATACGATTAAATGAATTAACTAAGTCCAATAATCAACTCAACAACAAGAATGCCGAATATAAAATACAAATTCAGAATCTACAAGCAAATTATTCAAGTGCTGAATTAGCGTTGAAAACAAAGCTGAAATTGATAAGAAGAATGCTGAAATACTAAATCTACAATCTCAAATCGAACAAAGTATGAACAGTTATAAATTTAGCTGTTGTTCTTCGTAATTAACACAAATGTTTTCTTAATTTAGACAAAGCTCAGTCAGCGAAATATGAAACGTTAATGTCTTCAATCAATCAACTCAAAACAAACCTACCGAGTTCCAATAATTTACGAAATGAGCTAAGTAAGTGAACGTCAATGATAAAATATAAACAAATTAAAATATAACATATTTTCCAGATGAATGTCAGAACAATAACACCAAATTGAAAAGCAATTTCGGTAAGAGAACTTCACTATACAAGATTAGTTTAAATTTATTATATATAGTTACATCTCCACATTTTTCATCTTTAAGTAAATGTATTTAATCTTATTTCAATACTAGAGGATAATAAAATATTCAAATCTTTTCTGTTTTAGATTTATGCCAATTAAACTTAACAACTCAGATGACGAAATTTGTAAATGAACTCACGGACTCCGAACACGAATTAGGTGTTTGCCAAATGAATTTGAGTAAGTTTAGTTCACAATTTAATTGTTGTGCATATATAATTTAAGATCTCTTTATTTTATTAGACCAATGTCGGTCTGAAAGGACAAATTTAACATCCCAAGAGACGAATCGTATCCAAAATCGGTTAAGTAAGATCATAGATTACTATTAGCATTACATGGCTTTAACTTATTCATATATTTATTTTCAAAGATACATGTCTGGTGGATTTGGAAAAACAAAAGACAGAAAATACTAAAATCTCTCAGTTCAAAAAGAATTTTGAACATACGCAGAAAAATTTAGGTAAGTTTTTTTCTCGTCAATTGATAGATAATACTTTACTGCCTAATTTTTTTTTCTATAGAGGATAATAGTTTATTTAAATCAATTAACTATTGATTATTATATTTATTGAAATCTTTTCTGTTTTAGATTTATGCCAATTAAATTTAGAAAAACGGAGGACGGAATCTGAACATGAATTCAATATTTGCCAAATAAATTTGAGTAAGTTTGGTGTACAATTTAATTGTTGCGTATATATAATTCAATATCTCTTTATTTTATTAGATCAATGTCGGTCTGAAAGGACAAATTTAACATCCCAAGAGAATCGTATCCAAAATCGGTTAAGTAAGATCATAGATTACTATCAGCATTATATGGACTTAACTTATTCATATATTTTTTTATTTTATTTCAAAGAAACATGTTTGGTGGATTTGGAAAAACAAAAGACAGAAAATACGAAAATCTCACAGTCCAAAAAGAATTTTGAAGATACGCAGAAATATTTAGGTAAGTTTTTTTTCTTTGTCAATTGATTGATAATAGTAATTTACTGTCATATATTTTTTCTATAGAGGATAATAATTTATTTAAATCTTTTATTTTGTTAGATTCATGCGAACTAAATTTAAAAAATCAGACTACGGAATCTTTATATAAGCTGGCGGAATCAAAAAACAAGTTCGAAACTTGCCAAAATAATTTAAGTAAGTTTAGTTTACAACTTAAAGCATTTGATGATATAATTTACAATCACTTCAAATCATTGATATTCAAAAAAAATCATATTTTAATTTCTGAAATATAAGATTTTAACTAATTAAAAATTTACTTTAAAGACACGTGCAGGACGAATTGGGAAACTCAGAAGACAGAGAATACTAGAATCGCAAACAAGTTAGAAGATACGCAGAAGAGTTTTAGTAAGTTAATTGTCTCATATATTTTCAACTATAGAGAATAATAGCTTATTTAACTCTTTTTCTAGATTCATCCTATAGCAACATGAAACAACAAGAGACCGAATCTGAAAAGAACCTTGCTGACTACAAAAAAAATTTGAGTAAGTTTACCTAACAATTCAATACATTTGCAAATTTAGTTTTTTGTTCTCTTCAAATCATTGCAAACCACTGACAATCACAGATTAATAACATAATTTTAAAGTATTAATAAATTCAAATACTTACTGTGTACGTTACATGCATATTGAAGTGGGAAAAACTGAAAACTGAATTTGTAACTAAAAAAGAAAAAATTGTAGAATGTTTTTTTTTTTTTTTTTTGTTTAATATATCAGAGTCCAATAAGAATTGTGAAGATATGAGAAAAGTTTTAATGAGTTCATTATCATAATAATTGATTTGTTATAGAAATTTAGTTTAGGTTACTATCTAATATGTTTAATTCTAAAATATAAAAAATCAAAGTATCGAACCTTTTTTTAAATTTGCTGAATCATTTTGGTGCTTTAATCGTATCCCATATAATTTGAGTAAGTTTAGTTTGTAATTTATAAGTATGTCATTTTAAAATTACGAATTATAACCATTTTAAATTTCAGTTTGTTTTAGATTTTAACTAATTTTAATATTTTCTTTTAAGATACATGCGAAAAAAGTAAGGAAAATATGACATCTGAAAATAATAAAAAATTTGCAAACTTCAAGAAGGATTTTGATGATATCCAAAAAAAATTGAGTCTGGCTTAAAGCTATATCTATTTAACATTAAGTTTCTGGTAAATGGAATTTTATATAATTTTCAACTTTATAAGAAAAGTACAAAATCGAATCTGAATTGTAAATATTTTTTCATTATCAATCAAGAAAAACATCTTAATATTGATTCATTGATCTTTGAAATGATATGATTAAAATAATTTAACTAAGTATTTGTCTTTTAAGATTTATCACGATTTCAGTTAATTGAATGCAATAACAAGATTAGCGAATCTACGACCAGAATGGTTGAACTCAAGCAAATTGCTGAAAATAACACGAATCGATGTGGTAAGTTAACTAAACTAGATCAATCGGAGGAGATAAAAAAATTATCCGAGTCTATCAGAAAAATAACAGAGGAAAAGAACTGCACCCAAAATTGGTTAAGTGAGTAAATTGGAATTGATAATGAATTGAAATTCTGCATTATATGTTTAGTAACTATTTAATTAAAAATTCTCTTATTATATATATAATTTTTATTATTTTAAAGATACATGCAATGTTAACTTGGATAAACACAAAACCGAGTATTATAATAGAATGGAGGAATGCCAAAGAAAACTTCGAAATATCGACAACGATTTAAGTAAGTGTTTTTTGCTACTAAATTAATAAAAATAAAAACTCAGTTTTCGTAACCATATTAGAGCAATGCCAACTTAAAAAGACGAAAGAATATGATTTAACATTCGGGGAAAGGAAATCGACAAAATATCAATTAAGTGAGTAATATTTTAACTTCTAATCAATAAATATTTTACATCTTAAGTGTTTTTGTTCTGAGTTCTTGACAAAATAATAAATTTCAATCTTTTCTTTCAAAGTTCAATCGAAATTAACCACTTGCATTATGGATTTGCGAAACAAAGTAAACGAATCTGATTCTAGAATCGCAGAGCTCAGAAATCTCGCTATAGATAAGCAAACTCAATTGGGTAAGTTATATAGACTATCTTTTTTGATTGAAAATATAATATTAGTTATATTTTCTAATTAGATAAATGTCAATCGAAGCACTCGATGAAAATAGACGGAACTATTCAAACAAGAAGTAAGCAATTTTAAAAAAAGTTTAACATTATTTCAATAATTTTTTTTGATTTTATTGAAATATTTATCTACATTTTAGTTAATAAATCACAAAGCCAGAATCCGGTTAATAATCAGAGAACATCTGAAAGTCTTCCAACTTCCTGTTTACATCTTAGCTCTGGTCTTCAAACGATAAAACTTCAAAATAATGGTGAAATCAAAGTATTATGTGATAATTATATAGCAGGTTTTGGGTGGATGATTATTCAGCGACGTTTCAATGGAACCCAAAACTTTGATAAGGAATGGTTGGATTATTTAAGAGGATTTGGCGATATTAATGGCGAATTTTTTATTGGATTGGAATATTTACACATAATTACATATTCAGTCCCCCACGAGTTGCACATTCGCTTCAAAAATGCATTAGGATATATGAATTATGTTCACTACGATGATTTTAGGATTGGCAGCCGTAATTCCAATTATACGTTAGAGTCCATCGGAACATTCAATGGACGTTTTTCCGATCCCTTGCGAAAGAATGAAAACATGCCATTTTCAACAAAAGACAGAGATAGAACTAACAGATGCTCACAGAATTCGATGGGTGGTTGGTGGTATCCTTACGAATGTGGAGACAGGTGAGATATCTATATGACACTAATGAATATCAGCTCTCAGAATTTAATTCGTTTTTAAAAATCAATAGATTTGATTGTTAAAAATTAGAAATTTTTCGTCCGATTGCTGATAAATTGTGTAACCTTATAAAATATTAATTTATTTGTCTTCTTACAGTTTTTTAAATCAAAAATATAATGACAATTTACTCCGGGCTGTTAAAACTGGATCTTCGTATTTTGTTTGTTCTGAAGTAGTTATGATGATTCGTCCAAAAAAATGATTTATAATATACATAAAACTGGAAGAGTTCCATGAAAATATTGTAATATGTTTTTAGACTAATACATATAAAGAACATTAACTTTGTTTATTTAAAATGAGTGGAATATTTTGATTAATTACTAAAAAATCTGCATGCCCAAAAAAAACAATTTATCCAATTAAACACACCTAAATAGATGCAAGATAATGTGAAACTCAATTGTCAATCAATAACAAATTAATTAATATATTTTCTCCTGGGTGGTGTTAGTAATATAAGACCCTCCTAAGACTCTGTCTGCACTCCAAAAAGTTGTGGCAAACTAAGCCTAAGAATTTTCGAAACTTTTGGATTTCTTTAAGGGAAGCAAGAAATTGTTGTTGTTCTTGAAATACATCTATCATAGAGCTCCTAAGAATTTTTCACAATTTATTTACGTCACCAGCCAACTTGCTACTTGCTTCTTGCCACTTGCTACTTGAGCACTTTGCATATCTCTATTAGTTCGAAACGCTCATTTGTTGTTCTCATTACCTTTTTGCCAAGTTTTTGCTCATTTTTCTTCCTTTTTATTTTTTTGCTGTATTTATTTAGGATAAGGTGTGTCAGACTGTGTGATGGAGGAAAGGGGGGTCAATTTGACACTCCTAAGAATTTTTTTTTATTTTCTGCAAGTTTGACATGCGTTACGACATTAAATTTATCAATTGCTCAAAGCACCCTTAACTGTCAATAACGCTATTGAGATGGTTGCTGTTGTTGTTGCTATACTTTTTATTTGACATTACGAAAAAATTTACAACTTTTTTCAATCAACGCTCAATTTGCTCAACGACAATGACGCGTGGCTGCTGCGGTTGCTTTTGATTACTTACAACATTAAACTCTCCCGAGTTATTCCGAGTTCTGCATAGTGGCAATTTATCATTAAGCGGTGATATGTTCCCCAAAGTGTTATTTAAGCAACAGTTCTGGTTGGCAATTGAGTTTAGAGAGTGAGGTTAACTTGAAAGAAGCGTTTGAGTGATTTGAATACAACAAACAAGAAATTGATAAGCGAATCACTGTGTTTGTGAATAAAATATATGAAGAGACATAGAGATAGTCCAAGTAAAAGTCGACAGGAACTTGGCAGCTTTAGATTAAGCAACTCATAAACTGTAGCTCATATGAAATAAGTAACCAAATTAAATTCATATTATTATTAACTTATTCATACCTCATTTATTTATAACCAAATCCAATTTTCACATCGATTAAAATTCTTTTTGGAAAAGAAGAAATGTTATAATCAAATTTTACAAAGATTTGAGATAATAGTGCAGAATTAATAACTTCACGATACTACTAAACCAATAGAACTCAGGAAAGAGATATAGCTTTTGAGCGGAATTTAGAATATATTTTGAATATTGTTTGATCTGTCCAGCTGTGCCTAAAATTCTTTTCAAATTTTGCAGACTTTTAAGATTTACTTTAACCAGCATAAAATTTGCTTGCATATAAGTTTATAGCGATATTTATGGAGACAATAAAAAACGAATCTTAATAGAAATCAAAGCATTCTTTATGATTTCAAGAAGGTTTGTCGCAGGTGTGCTTGATTCCGGGCAATATCGGAGCAACAAGATGGAGATGGCAGCACAATGTGAGGTCCCGTTGAAATTTTAGGAACTGCCGTCTCTGTTCTTATCTGATTCTTTTGGCATCCAAGTGGCAAGTGGCAAAACTAACGGCACCGCAATATGACAGCGTGTTTTCACTTTTATGACCAGCATTTAACAGGCCATGACACGAAACAAGTTGCATGCCCAAAGGCTGCGGTGGTCGTGAGTTTTCCATCATCAATTTGCTTTATGGCTTGGAACTCGGAGACGTCGCGTCGTTGAAGGCACTTGTCATAACAGCGGTGAGTTAGCAACCAGCCAGTTAACAGTTCACAGTTTACACTTTGCAAAAGCGAAAAAAATACAAGATACAAAACGGCAACAGTAGACGTGAGAGCAGGAGAGATAAAGAGTAACTGTTAGAAGTGGATAGTGTTTAGTGCAGGGAGGTGACACTACAATACAACCAATCCCGCTACCAACCATTGTCATTGCCACTTTGACAACATTTTCACACCCAGGCTCAGGTAAAGGCAGCAACAATTTGTCTGCAACTTATTGCGAGCAGAGTGCTGCACAGTGAGGATAATCCGCCATTTACTGAACACATTGAATACCACAATAGTTTTAAACAAATTTAACCATTTATTATACGCCTTATACTTAAATTATAATATAATAAACAAATAGTTTTATGATAAAATTAGGAAACTCAACTCAACTATAAGATACATGAATAGATATGTTGTTTGTTTTTTTTAATCTATTGAAATGTAAAGTTTGATTCATATATATTATATATAAGCTTACATACCAAAGACTAGAAAAGGTTACTTAGATCCATATTGCACTTTATTAAAATTCTCTTCAATGTCCCACTGTGCTTGGTAGCATGTCAGGAGCGGAAACTGGAGATAAAACTGGAGTTTCGTAATGGCGTTGTAGCTGGAGCTAAAAAGAGTTCAATATTAACAATAAACGAAATAAGTTTTATGTAAAAGGTTATGGTGTAAGCCTCTAAACATTGGGTTTTCTTTCAAATTTAAACAGCTAGAGCTTTCTTTAAAATTGACGATCTTTTCAGCATATAGTAAAGTGAATAAAAATTATTTAAGCCACCTGTTTCATTGCTGTGTTTGCCAGGCGCCTACATTCCCTTTGATTCTGATTATAATTGTACATATACGATTTACTAGGAATCTCAATCCCTTACACAACAGAAATAACAAACTTATTTGCTTGCTTCTCACACTTATGAGTTCACTCATACCACTCCAATTCAGCACCTATGAGAAGTCCCTTTAGTAGACTCCTTTATCAATGCGGAAAACCACAAACAAAGTTTATAGCTAAACAATTTCCGGCCGTGCGTTTACATTATTAGCATATTGACGAACGGGGCACAAAAATCTGTCTAGTCATAAAAGTATTTGGTGTATGTATTTGAGCTTGCAAAACTTTAACTTTGACAACTCAAAAGTCAGAGTACATAATCATCTATAGAGCTTTAGAGCAGACCTCGTGCCAGACGTCAGAGAGGATTAATCGGTACGCGGGACGAGTGATGGGAGAGTATGTAAAATGAAATTAACTTATGCTCTCTTGATTTGAATTTTAAAAGCCAAGCCAAAGTTTGCTGCCTGCCAAAATAATTAAAATAATATTAATTTCCTTTTGCCTAAATCTCTCGATAGTGTAGTAGTGGAAGTAAGAGTTAATTATAGTTCAGATAACATAATTCTTCATCTCCAAATATTCCCTCAAATGCAAAATATTCACATCATTAAAGATCAAACGTCGGTGCAGCTTCATTTACAGCATAAAACGCACAATTTGCGGAGCATTTATTAAAGCAAATAAATCGAGCAACGAGAAGAAACGTACAACCACTTGAATCTTATATATTCAGAAGGAATCAAAGACAAACATAATCAGTATCAAGATGCCACTCGAAAGTTCAAATTCGCCCATTAACTTGATTCTCTTCCGGAAGCAGTGATTGTCCGAAATGGAAACGATTCCAAACAATTTCAATGATGACAATAGTCGATATGCTAGGCTGCTCTATGCCTAGTGCTTTTACCTTTTCAGTAGTTTTATATGTCATCTAAATGCAACAGTTTTAAAATTATTTCTCTATTATTGTATAAATGAGATCATGCATTTCTTTACGTGTTATTTATAATTTAATGAAATTTTTAGAGTAGTAAAAACACGATATCCCGAAAGATTCAAACAGATGGAATTTGACACAACATTATTAGCCTTAGATTCACTTTGGAGACAGGCTCTGAAGTAAAAACAGAAATCACATCAATTGAGTCAATTAAATTCGATTTTCACATATAAGCAAACTTGTGCTTTAGGCTTTATTCAATCGTTAATGCTTGTATTCAAAATGCATTACTATGTATTATCTTCAAAACTATTTTAAATTACACACATTTTTTCACAGTAGATAATATATAATATATATAAATAAATTCAAAGTTTGTTAGAAAGTAACGTAGACAAATTTAATACTCTCAGTCGTATATAAGTATAGAATTTTCAAACAAATTAAATTGCTCTCTTTGAGCTGATATAGATAAGACTTTAAATGTTAAGAATCATAGCATTTTTTCAGCAACGATCTGTCGATCAGAGTCAGTGCTAAGTGGACTCGAGAGTACGACAGGTGGAGAAGACGCTCAGTGTTTATAGACTGTCTGGAATAAAAATAAAAATGATTAAGCTTATCAGAGTGTTTATTGTTATTTCTATAATTGTGCCAAAATGTTCACTACATAATTTACAATCGCATGCGGATCATGAAAAGTTTTTAAACAACAATGAGTTTGTTAAGGAGAAATTAGATGTTCCAAAGGGAATAGAATCGGATATCGTCAATGAAAGAGATAAACTTAAGTTAGATTGCTCAACACGAGAAAATAATACAAAAAATATCAAATGCAATGAGGAACCAAATATGATTCAAACATATATTCAAATACAAGCTATAAGGGATAAAATAATTGAATTAACTAAGTCCAATAATCAACTCAACAACAAGAATGCCGAATATAAAATACAAATTCAGAATCTACAAGCAAATTATTCAAGTGCTGAATTAGCGTTGAAAGAATTGGAATACAAATTTAAATTTAACCTAACCATATACAAAGCTGAAATTGATAAGAAGAATGCTGAAATATTAAACCTACAATCTCAAATCGAACAAAGTATGAACAATTATAAATTTAGCTGTTGTTCTTCAAAATTAATACAAATGTTTTCTAAATCTAGGCGAAGCTCAGTCAGCGAAATTTGAAACATTAATGTCTTCAATCAATCAAATCAAAACAAACCTACCGAGTTCCAATAATTTACGAAATGAACTAAGTAAGTAAAAGTCAAAGATGAAATATAAACAAATTAATATATAACATATATTCCAGATGAATGTCAGAACAATAACACCAAATTGAAAAGCAATTTCGGTAAGAGAACTTCGCTATACAAGATTAGTTTAAATTTACTATTTATAGTTACATCTCCACATTTTTCATATTCAAGTAAATATAACTAATCTTATTCCAATACTAGAGGATAATAAAATATTTAAATCTTTTCTGTGATAGATGTGATCCAATTAATCGTAAAAAACTTAAAAAATCACAGAACGAAATGTGAAAACAAGCTCGCGGACTCCAAAAATGAATTCGATGTTTGCCAAATGAATTTAAGTAAGTTTAGTTCACAATTTAACTGTTGTGCATACATAATTTAAGATCTCTTTATTTTATTAGACCAATGTCGGTTTGAAAGGACAAATTTAACATCCAAGGAAACGAATTGTATCCAAAATCGGTTAAGTAAGATCATAGATTACTATTATAATTACATGGCTTTAACTTATTCATATATTTATTTTCAAAGATACATGTTTGTTGAATTTGAAAGAGCAGTCCAAAAAGAATTTTGAAGATACGCAGAAAAGTTTAGGTAAGTTTTTTTTCTCGTCAATTGATAGATAATACTTTACTGTCTTATATTTTTTTTATAGAGGATAATATTTTATTTAAATCAATTATATATTGATTATTGTATTGATTTAAATCTTTTCTGTTTTAGATTTATGCCAATTGAATTTAAAAAATCGGAGGACGGAATCTGAACATGAATTCAATATTTGCCAAATAAATTTGAGTAAGTTTAGTTTACAATTTAATTGTTGCGTATACATAATTCAAGATCTCTTTATTTTATTAGATCAAAGTCGGTCTGAAAGGACAAATTTAACATCCCAAGAGACGAATCGTATCCAAAATCGGTTAAGTAAGATCATAGATTACTATCAGCATTACATGGACTTAACATATTCATATATTTTTTTATTTTATTTCAAAGATACATGTCTGGTGGATTTGGAAAAACAGAAGACAGAAAATACGAAAATCTCACAGTCCAAAAAGAATTTTGAAGATACGCAGAAATATTTAGGTAAGTTTTTTTTCTTTGTCAATTGATTGATAATAGTAATTTACTGTCATATATTTTTTCTATAGAGGATAATAGCTTATTTAAATCTTTTATTTTATTAGATTCATGCGAACTAAATTTAAAAAATCAGACTACGGAATCTTTGTATAAGCTGGCGGAATCAAAAAATAAGTTCGAAACTTGCCAAAATAATTTAAGTAAGTTTAGTTTACAACTTAATGCATTTGATGATATAATTTACAATCACTTCAAATCATTGATATTCAAAAAAACTAACTA
Organism: Drosophila tripunctata; assembly: GCA_035047385.1. Classification (NCBI taxonomy): domain Eukaryota; kingdom Metazoa; phylum Arthropoda; class Insecta; order Diptera; family Drosophilidae; genus Drosophila; species Drosophila tripunctata. Next base: position 812,680 of record JAWNPS010000225.1, read on the forward strand.
ACTAATTAAAAATTTACTTTAAAGACACGTGCAGGACGAATTTGGAAACTCAGAAGACAGAGAATACTAGAATCGCAAACAAGTTAGAAGATACGCAGAAGAGTTTTAGTATGTTAATTGTCTTATATATTCAACTATAGAGAATAATAGCTTATTTAACTCTTTTTCTAGATTCATCCTATAGCAACATGAAACAACAAGAGACCGAATCTGAAAAGAACCTTGCTGACAACAAAAAAAAGATTGAAGCTTATCAAAGAAATTTGAGTAAGTTTACCTAACAATTTAATACATTTGCAAATTTAGTTTTTTGTTCTCTTTAAATCATTGCAACCATTGACAATCGCAGATTAATAACAGAATTTTAATGTGTTAATAAATTCTAATATTTACTGTGTACGTTACATGCATTTTGAAGTGGGAAAAACTGAAAACTGAATTTATAACTAAAATATATCAGAGTCCAATAAGAATTGTGAAGATATGAGAAAAGTTTTAATGAGTTCATTATCATAATTATTTAATTAATTGATTGGTTATAGAAATTTAGTTTAGTTTACTATCTAATATGTTTAATTATAAAATTCTCAAAAACAAAGTATCGAACCTTTTTTTAAATTTGCTGAATCCTTTTGGTGTTTTAAGCGTGTTCCATATAATTTGAGTAAGCTTAGTTTGTAATTTATAAGTGTGTCAATTTCAAATATCGAATTATATCCATTCTAAATTTCAGTTTTTTTAGATTTTAACTAATTTTAATATTTTCTTTTAAGATGCATGCGAAAAAAGTAAGGAAAATATGACATCTGAAAATAATAAAAAATTTGCATACTTCAAGAAGGATTTTGAAGATATGCAAAAAAAATTGAGTAAGTTTGGCTTAAAGCTATATCTATTTAACATTAAGTTTCTGGTAAATGGAATTTTATATAAATTTCAACTTTATAAGATAAGTACAAAATCGAATCTGATTTATAAATATTTTTTCATTATCAACATAGAAAAACATCTTATTATTGATTCATTGACCTTTGAATTGATTAAAATTATTTAACTATTTGTCTTTTAAGATTCAACTCAATTAGAGTTAAGAATATGCAACAAGGATATGCAAAACAAAATAAGTGAATCTAAGGATAGAATTGATGAACTCATTCAAATTGCTGAAGATAACAAGAATCGATGTGGTAAGTTAACTAACCTAGATCAACCGGAGGAGATAAAAACAAGAAAGAAATGTCAGTCGGGCATGCCGACCGTGTAATACCCTCTGAGCTTCGTTTCCAATTATATGCGTTCAAATTAAAATAGCTGTTGCAAGAACTTAACATGCACACATATTTGTATGTCTATCTCGCTCGCACGTTTTTCGCTTTCGTTGCTTGTGTGCACAGGTCAGTGCAATGCACGTGGCTATGCCTTGCTTGAATGTAACGATTTTCGTTGTTTGAGAAACTTTTTTATTTATAGTCCGATTTTAATGAAATTTTCACAATCGTTTGACATTATTTGTCTGCAAATAAATGTTAAGTTACAAAACTATACGTTTAGAAATAAGTGAGCCCGCCGCTTGCAAAGTTACAACGGAATTGTGCTTTAGGTGGGCGAAGGAAGCGTGGCATCCAAAAAATGTTTATGGCATTGTCTTTATATTGCAAATAGCAACCTGCGTGCCAAAATTGGTGTTCCTAGGTGCCGAGATATTCGCAAAAAACCTGTATTTTTTCCGAGGTATGTCTGGTTTTTCGCTTATTGTGGGCGAATGGAGCGTGGCATCAAAAAAAGGAAACAAACTTGTATTGACTGACTAAATATGTGATCGATACTGACCAAGCTTGAACTTGTAGCTCTTACCATCTCTGAGATCCTTTCGTTCATACGGACAGACAGACAGACAGACGGACGGACAGACGGACATGGCTATATCGACTCGGCTGTTGATGATGATCAAGAATATATATACTTTATGGGGTCTGCCACGCCTCCTTCTGCCTGTTGCATACAAATCGCCTCTGACAAACCCAATATACCCCTCAGAGGGTTTAAAAATATCCGAGTCTATTAGAAAAATAACAGAGGAAAAGAACTGCACCCAAAATTGGTTAAAACTTACTTCTGGTAACCATATTAGAGCAATGCCAACTTAAAAAGACGAAAGACTGTGATATAACATTGAGGCAAAGGAATTCGATAGAATATCAATAAACTTCTAATCAATAAATATTTTACATCTTTAGTGTTTTTGTTTCGAGCTCTTGATAAAATAATAACTTTTAATCTTTTCTTTCAAAGGTTTAGTTCAATCGAAATTAACCACTTGCATTACGGATTTGAGAAAAAAATCTATCGAAGCTGATACTAGAATCGCAGAGCTAAGAAATCTCGCTATCAAATTGGGTAAGTTATAAAGACTATCTTTTTTGATTGAAAATATAATATTAGTTATATTTACTTATTAGATCAATGTCAATCGAAGCACTCGATGAAAATAGACGGAACTATTCAAACAAGAAGTAAGCAATTTTAAAAAAAGTTTAACATTATTTCAATAAATTTTTTTGATTTTATTGAAATATTTATCTACATTTTAGTTAATAAATCACAAAGCCAGAATCCGGTTAATAATCAGGGAATATCTGAAAGTCTTCCAACTTCCTGTTTACATCTTAGCTCTGGTCTTCAAACGATAAAACTTCAAAATAATGATGAAATCATAGTATTATGTGATAATTATATAGCAGGTTCTGGTTGGATGATTATTCAGCGACGTTTCAATGGAATCCAAAACTTTGATATGGAATGGTGGGATTATTCAAGAGGATTTGGCAATCTTAATGGCGAATTTTTTATTGGATTGGAATATTTACACATAATTACACAATTCGTCCGCCACGAGTTGTACATTCGCTTCAAAGATGCATTAGGAAATATGTATTATGTTCACTACAATGATTTTAGGATTGGAAACCAGACTTCCAGTTTTAAGTTAGAGTCGATCGGAAACTTCAGTGGACATTTTGTCGATCCCTTACGAAAGAATGAAAACATGCCATTTTCAACAAAAGACAAAGATAGAACTAACGGATGCTCACAGAATTCGATGGGTGGTTGGTGGTATCCTGACGAATGTGGAGACAGGTGAGATATCTATATGACACTAATAAATATCAGCTCTCAGAATTAAGTTCGTTTTTAAAAATCAATAGATTTAATTGTTAAAGATTAGAAATTTTTCGTCTGATTGCTGATAAAATGTGTAGCCTTAAATTCTGCTATAATACAGTTACCCAAATATAATTATTTTATTTGTCTTACAGTTTTTTAAATCGAAAATATAATGGCAATACACTCAGGGCTTTTAAAACTGAATCTTCGTATTTGGTTTGTACTGAAGTAGTTATGATGATTCGTCCACAAAAATGATTTATAATATTCATAAAACTGGAAGAGTTCCATGTTCCAAATATTGTAACGTGCTCTTATACTAATACATATAGAGAACATTAATTTTGTTTATTTAAAATAAGTGGAATTATTTGATCAATTAATAAAAAATCTGCATGCCCCTAAAAACAATTTATTCAGTTAAACACACCTAAATAGAGCCAAGATAATGTGAAACTCCATTGCCAATCGATAGCAAATTAATTAATATATAATCTCCTGGGTGGTGCTAGTAATATAAGACCCTCCTAAGACTCTGTCTGCATTCATTGTGAATTTCGCGCTCGACGAACCGTAAGGTGCGTTGCACAGTGAAAACCACTAATATTTAGCTTAACAATGAGACAAAAGCCAATTGGAATTAGTGGACAATAAATGAGCTCAACATGCGCAACTTGGTAAAACACTCTCAATAGAGCTAAAGCTTTAAATCGTAGATTATTATAACCAACAGCTAACATAAATATAGCTATTAAATAGTTAAATGAATGATTGTTAAAAAAATAAATAATGAGTTTTTTAATGGGAAAGTTAACTTTGTATTTGCAAATCATGAAGCCCTAGTAAAAATGGTGTTTGACCTAAAGAACTTTATAGAAACTGTTAATTTATTGATAAGCATTTAATTTTCGCTTTAAATAGTAATTTATAATATTTTTCATAATATCTATTGATCAATCTAATGAAATATGTTCCATGAAAGGGTATAACAAGTACTCTAAGAGCCTGTGAGTGTTCTGTCACTAAACAGCAATTGAGAAGTCGCTGTACAGGTGACGAAATGCGTCTTGAAGGTACGTGATATGCTTGTGAAGAGCCCGAAAATGAGGGAAATTGTGAATGCCAAAAATAAAATGCGAAAATCCCCAGCTGTGGATAAGAAGGGTGCTGTGCGCATTAAGTACGGCTTGGCTGAAAATATCAAAATCCCCAACATGGGTGGCAGACAGACAAAGTTGATGTGGGTGGTTTTTGTGGAGGAGTAAATGCAATCAATACGCATAGACGGCACATAACAGGTATTACGAGCTGAAGTATTATGTACTTTATATATAATGTATAATGCATGATGTGTGCCTGGACTAGAGACTGGATCTCCAGCGTCTGTCTATGGCTCACATGAAAAATCAACGCCAAACGTAATCTATTAAATTATCCTAATTTCATCACGCACCAAATCCCTATAGCCATTTTTTCTGGCCCTCCTGCCGTAAAAAACAATAAAAATTTGCATAATATCGGTATAATATTTTAGCATTATGTGCATGACAAAAGGTGCAGAAAGTAACGGTATTATGTGCTAGAGTACCAGACATATGCCAAAACTGAAGATATTCAAAGTTCGAGGGACTGAATTGGGGGAAGGAAAAAAGCCAAATTTAGCCCGATAATGGCACATAAATGTGGCAGCACATGTGTTGCCAACTTTGCATTGATTTGCATAGACTTCAAAAGCAAAACTATTTCTTTACTCTGAGCACATAGACATACATACATAAGCTATTTACTTAAAGAAGACCAAGTAATATATTTAATGTTGTTGTGCTTTATTCCTGGGTAAATCTCTACACTAATTACTTGTCTAATTACTGGGATTTTAACTGCAAATTAGCTGCAATTTGTCCAAGTCTCAGTCGCCTTGCACTGCAGACAAAGCAGAAGTGTTTGTAGAAGCTGAATAAATTCTAGGAAAATGCAGGGAAAAGTGTGAAAACTAAAGAAAATTCATAGTCTCAATTATAATCAATCGAAAGCAATTTGTTACGCTGAAGTCTACAACATTTTTTGAATTACAATCACTTTTCCCAATAACCTTATTGGCATTTAACAGCATTTGTTAAATAAAAGCTGATATAGCTTAATATTAAATTAATAAATAAATGAGGTCATTGAACCACACATAAAATGATATGGTACTAGCAGCTTAAAAACTGCTGAACAAATTTAAGCTAATATTATTCACACAAACTATTTTGCTGTTAGATGGCAATAAGTCTCATTTATTTAGATTTGGCATCATTTAGATATGCATTTTAGTTTTGGCTGGCTATAAAACTCAGCTGCATAAATCTAAAAGCATATTTGTCTCCAAGGACTTGACGTTCTCCCCAGACTTAAAGCAATAATTTATCATAATTTTATAAGTAGCTTTGTGGGCGATTGCTTTACTTTGCCAAACGGCGTGCATTGAACTTCCTTGGAAATAAAAATAAACTTGATGCTGCGTACTGTATTTTAGTTATTCTGATAGGCAAATTCGATAGATGTGGCACATGTGAAGTTCTGCGGTTGAGCTCTGATAATTCGATTCCGATTCCGAAGACGGTACTAACCGCGGGACATGAAATGTGTAAGAGAGCGTAAAATGAAAGGAAATTGAAATGCGGGCAAAAAAAAATTGAATTGGACAAGGACGAATAGAGTAGCACACACTCCCAAGACCCTGAATGATATGCTATGCTTCGTTTAACTAAGACAAATCAAGAGAAACTGAGAGAAGCTGAGAGAAATGGCATTAACAAGTGTACAACAACTTTCACTTTGGGGCACTCATTGAGCTCAATCAAATATTCAAAAGCTGGGCGAGCTGCAAAGAAGCCAAGAAAATGGGGGAGTCATGGGAGGGGAAAATGAGAAGTTGCCTTTTTGACTTTCCAACTGCCAATGCATAATTAAAATCCATTAAGTGTAATTTCTCAACTCTTTCGATTACTTTTTCTTATACTCATTTACACGAATATCCTATTGCCTGGTCCTTGGCGCGAATAAAATTTTCCTAATGAATTCAAATTCAATAAAAGAAGTGGAAAAAAAATATAAATAAATTCAATAATTGTGAAAATTCAAATACTCAAAAATTTGTTAAATAAATTAAATAGAATTAATTCCATTTTATTCTGTGGAAAACGCGCTTACAGTTCCAAAAATTTTGTTAGTAAATATATATAAAAAAATTATGGTGTCATAAGTGATTAAAAATTTAATAAACGTATTTCAACTTGAACTGTATGGAGTATTTAGTAATGCATAATTTTGAAATTGAAGCATTTCTTATATGCCATTAATTTTGATTGTTTTGATTTGAATGGCACTTTGTGCAGTTACGTCATAAGTTTTCCAGAGATGAGGGTGGGCAATGGAGGGTTGTCATGGTTCATAAATTTTACAGCAGGCAAATTTGTTGGCCTCATGAATAGCAAAGTGCAAAATTCAATCAATTTGAGCCATTTATTCGTTCGAGTGTTTGTAACCTGGTCACAATGGTCATTCACTTAGCTGTACATGTGTGTGAGAGAGATAGAGTTAGTTAGAGAGAGACGAAGAGTGTGTGTGTGTGGCTTGTGTTTTTGACATACCAACCAGAGAACATCCATTGAAATATTTGAAAAGTTCATCAATTGTAAGAGTTTTTCAATTAATACTCACACACACACACATACAAACACAAACACTCATATACACTCACTCATATACACTGTGAGATATACATGTCAATTCTTTGGCTTTTGATTTAATAATGTGCACTCGGAATTTGCATGATTCAAACTCGTTGTAGTTGTGCTTGGCATTTCATGGACTTGGGAACTTGTTAATATTGTAAGCTCTCTATCTCGCTCTATATTCTTCACCCTCCCTCTCACTCTCTATCGCTGTCCCTTTCTCTTTACTTGCTTCTACTATTGCTCAAGGCTAGAAATACGCACTTAATTGAAATTTTTTGCTTGTTTAGCAAAATGTTGCTTGTTCTGGGCATATCGACTAAGTAAAGCAATTGGCTACAATGTGTAAAAAGAAAATGGAAACAGAGTAGAAAATGTCAACTTTAACTGCAAGTTAACCCTTTATATATTTGGCTTAAGAAATAACATAACAAATATTTAATAAATTATAGAAATAGATTTCTAATAGTGTCCTTCGACAATAATTTGAATACACAAATTTCAGAATAAACTACTGAGAGAGCATTTTCTGTTCTGTTATACAATTTGGTTAAAACTATGCGAGCGGCAAGTTGTCATCTTTTCTTTGTTAAGAGTTTTTGCCATAAATGGCCATTATTTGTTTATATAAACTGGATATTTGCAGTGTTGGGACAAAAAAGTCAATTTATGCCATAATGAACTGCAAACCGGTAAACTGTCGCCCAATTCGAGTTTATTGCCATTTAAACGCAGTCACCGAACAAAAAACACACACACAACTGGAAAGGTAGTGGGGAAAAGGGTATAGAGAAGAGTGGACAAAAGGTAAATGCATTTATTGATTTAATATCTGTGCTGCCTGAGGCCAATTTAATCATCATTTGTAGAAAATAATTAAAATTTACAACTGGCAGACGGCAGACGGCATGCGGCAGAGTCCAGGTCTGAAACTGACTCGAACTCTGATGCCGGGGTCTCTTTATGCAGTTTTGTAATTTTCATTGAAAATGTTTTAATAACTTGAAACAAAAATGAGCTGAAGTCACAGAGGTTGCACCAACAGACAGTGGGACAGATGGACAGTCAGACAGACCGACATCTCAATGAAACTTCATGAGGTAAAAACAACAACTGCAACTGCAACCGCCGCATCGAATCTGGCAACTTGCCCCACAAGCAGAGCATATTAAAAAGTAAGAGTGTCCTGTATGCATAACGACTTACAGATACCCTATAAAAATGTATGTTATAGATATAAAAATCAAAGAATACTCTTTGAATGAATAATATTATTATTATGTTATATTACGCACGTAATAAAATAGATATTGTAATGAACACAAATATGTATATTTAAATTATTATTCATAAGAAACTTTTCTTTAACTGCTTTACTAAAGATTTTCCTTTACGCAGCCAATCAAAAGCAACCTGCTCCATTAACTTACAGGGTATGTATAAAGACAGCTGCCCTGATATAACTCGAGCACATGTGAAAATGCTATAAGTATATCGAAATTCCTCGTTCCTTTATTTGCGGCCCATAAAATGTGCTAATTTCGTTGACATTGCGTAGACAATTTGTAAGTGTGCACAATAATTTTGTTGAATTTGAAAATGCTTTAACTTTTGAATAGCTGACGTCGCCCATAATCCAGCACATAGTTGGACACGGTTTAAGTTTACAGTTGGCACATCCCATAAATAAGTATCAAATGCTGTACATTCATATGGTACATACATATATGTGTAATACAGGGTATGTATAGGTATTACAGATGCTAAGTGCTATTCATCGTATGTATTTGGCTATTGGTGCGTTGTCTTTCGGTTGCCCCTTTTACGATGTCCAAATGCGAAGTAATACGAATTATGTGTCTTGCTGTGTGTTTATGCATACCCTGTAAAAATCTAAATATGATATTATGTTTTTAAATCAATTGCTGTTTTTCAAAAGTAAAAACAAAAATCAAATTTAATAAAACAAAATGTATAAAAAAAAACTAATAATGTAAAATTATGAGCTTAAAATTTAAAACTGCAGAAAAAAGTAACAAATTAAATGCTAAAGGAAAATAATAAATTTTACAAAACTACAGCTCAGGCAATACACAATTAAACAAAATTACTAAGTGATAAGTTAAAAATAATTTTAGCTCTATAAAAAGTTAATTAATGACTAGTTAAAACTTAAAATAATTAAATTTATATAATTGATAATGAATTTAAGTGCTTTTAAATAAAACTAATTAAAATAAAATTAAATAAATACTGAATCAGATAGACATGTTTGGTATAGGGTATCATTCAGACGACCATTCTCGCCTTTTGACATTCTCACTTGTTTTGTTTTTGGTTGGGAGCGTATAAGTGCCATTTCAAGCTCATTAGTGGCCATAATTAGCCAGCAGTGTTTATGGCCCACAGACACCACCAGAGAAACAGAGAAACAGAGACTGCAGACACAGACACTGAAAGACAAAGTTATAACCCTACAGACTGTGTTTTTGCACTACAAAATATTTTTTAGGCAACATAAGTTTTCAAATGCCCTTTGAAAATTGTATATTTTTGCTACACTTAATATTATTGCACTTAAAAAGTTACAAGTTGTCAAAATAAACTGAAGCATTATCCAGAAATGACCTACATAATATATTGTTAAGAAGCATTACCTTTTCAACAAATGTTGAATGTGGTTTTCATCTGCAATTTCTTAGAATTTCAAATATAAATAACTAAATACATATTGTATATAGAAAATTCCCATTGTTGGCCAACACCTCCGGCTGCATACCTACACACACATATACATACATGGCTTATATATACCTTTATTCATGTGGCTTTGTCAAAGGTAATCCCCCATTCAATAGGCTCAAACACTCGACCGTAAAGGGCATATGTGTTCTCACAGGGCTACAAACAACAAAACACAGATACTTTTCGGCTGCCCTCGTATTATATTAAACATTTCTTTTATTTTCATTATTTTCGCTTCTTTTTCTTTCTTTATTTTTTTTTTTGCACCATTTGAAGATTTTGCCAAGCAGCCTAAGAGTGCGAAAAAGAGAGAGAGAGAGAGAGAAGAGGGGAAGAGGTGCTAAAGTTTATGGTTCCGTGCATTACAAACTGAAACATATGTTTATTGTCCGATTCCCTCTCCACTCCGCTGTCTCGGCTTGCTGTCTGGGCTGCTAAAAAATTTTTATTTTCGCTGTCAGCGAGGCGACACCAAACGTAGAAGCTGCAACACTTCAAATGACACTCTTGCCTTCCTCTGCTGCTGCCTGCCTCGACTCCCTTGCCAGATACTTACCTTCTCATTTGTTTGCATTTAGTGCAAGTGTGTGGCATGCAGCAGAACTTGTTCTTGTTCTTTCTGTTGTCAGTTTTAGCCAAGTTGTCGTGAACAAATGGCAAATTAAATTGCGCTTAAATTTGGATTCCAACAGCTGCTGCCACTGTATTTCTTTATACAATTCTCATATATTTTTTGTGCACTTTAACATTTATATTTATTTATGAATGCTAATTTATTTATTTGTCTTTGACTTTTCACCAGAGAAGCAAACACATAAAACCTAGTTCATGTAGTATTTTAAAGTACTTTCACTTCAGTTCTGGCAGTTGTGCAATCTTAAAGTGTAGCTTTGACAAAGTACCTGCATTTTGGCTGCCAGCTAAGTTACAATGCCACTTAAGAGCCCTAACAGTCTGCCACGCCCATACAATTGAAGGAGAAAAAGGCGAAAAACTTTCTTTCGAATTGAAATTCTCAAGGGGAAAATAACTCAGGATTGAAAACGCCCACAAAATTCGAATGTGCCGCACTTCAATTAAATGCTCCAAAAAATCTCCAAACACATGTTGGGTGGCAACTGACAAGGACGAATAGAAGTGTGAGAGAGACAGAGACAGAGAGCTTGAAAATCAGGAGTGTGTCGAATCTATTAAGGTTTTGACATTAGCATGAAAAACGCATTTTTCTTTTGGCAAAAACGAAAACGAAACCCAAAAATGCGAACGGAAACGTTTTGAATAACTTCCGAAGTTTTTGCGGGGCGGCAAAGAAAAACAAGTAGGCAGACATAGGTGACAAAACATTCAACATCAATAAGGGAGGTGGAGGGAGAGGGGTGAGGGTAAAGTATAAAACTTCAAGTTTGCATTACTTTCCTTAACTTGTTTGGGTCCTTCTTTGTTGTGCGGCAGTCGATCCGACACTTTGATTGAATAAAATTGTTAAATTATTTCATACACATTATTCCAAAAGTGTGTAAACGTTGTCGGTATTTTACGTTTTCTTTTTTCTTTACTCAACTTTTTGTGAAAAGTTTTGCATATTTATGCCATTGAATTGTTTACATTAATATAATGCTTGCGAAGGGTTCAAAGTTGCTTTTTACACGCTGCCAAACATGTCGTATACTTGATCAAAATACTTTGATTGATTTTAGTTGAGTTTTGAGTTTGTTAAGAGGTGTCAAGACAATGTGAGTGCTCTGACAAATTGTCAAAAATCGCTTTAAAATTCTTTTAGCAGCTCAAGTTCAAGTTGTTGTTATAATTTAGAAGATTACCGGTCCCTACATTCCTTTTGTTTTAACATTTATCAAGTTCTTAACCCGCAAGTTTGTTATATTCATATATTCTGTGCTCAATTTATAAATAGCACTCAAATAATAATACGACAATTGCTTAAATAAATTAAAATTCATTCACTTTTGCAGATTAGTATCTATGGTATGTGTGTTTGCTTTACATAGGGAGATAAGCAACAGACTTGTAGTCTACCCCTTAACTGCTCCCTATTTCGACTCAATCTTAGTCCAATCTCAAGCCATTTGAGCAATGAGAAGACGTAGACATAAACGCTGCAGAGAAACTTGGCAAACGTCTGCGAGACACAAAGTTTTTCGGGTGAAAACTCTTGGCCCATTGACAAAAGTTGACATATGCAAAAAACACATACAAATTATCAGCACATTTATCTGGGGAAATAATGCACGAATGAAAAGTTTTGATTTATTTTGAAGCAAAAACTTTTTGCTCTGTCACAAATTTTGATGAGGGTCCAAACAGATACACACACACACACCGAGAGAGTGAAAAACAAAAACACACTAATCGAAATACAAAATGCAAAATCAAATATGACGGCTCCCCAGAGACAATGGAAGTCTCAAATGAAGCCAATAGACAATGGCTTCAACTGACGGATTAACATGCTTAAGACCGATTAACAAAGTCTCTTCAAGTGCCAAGCTTTGATTTTGTATTACTCAGACATAAGAAATGGAGTCGAAAATTAAGAGCAATTTATAGATGAACGATAAAGATGATGAAACTTTTTATGAGGTTATTAAATAAACAGACTTTTAAGCTATTTAATTGAATTTTTTAAAAGTTACTTTAGACAAATTTGACTTAGTGACAATTAGAAGTAAATAACTTTAGTTTTAATAATAATTTTTCATATAACATCTTTAATTTCTAGTTGTTATAAAAGACACTGGTTATGCTGTAGCTCAAGTGAAACTTCTATAGACTTCTTTTGGCATTTTCATGCTCTGCCATTCAGTCTAAATATAGTGATTGTCTTTCCATTTCCCTTTATTTTCCTTCTTTTTTTTATTTTTGGGTAAGCCACCCGCATTGAAATGCCAGTCTTATGTCATTGTAATCGAGTCAGAGTGGACTATTACATCGATTTATCAACATGTCAACATATTTAATGAGACGGGGTTAAGAACATTTGCTGTGCCATTCACAACTCTCTGTCTCTCACACACAAAGCGTTTCGATGGCTGCCAACTCAATAATATGCTTGTGCCAATATTGCGTATACGCACCATAGAACGGTCATTGTGCTAGCTATTGTTGTTGTTCGAGTTGCTCGAGTTGTTGTTGATGTTTTGCTAGCTGGATTTGTTTGCAGTAAGCGGAAATAGTTGTAGACGGGGCATTTCGATATGTACTCGTATGTTGTTGAAGTTTATATACAGGATAAACTGTACGACCAACTGACGTATGCATGTCCTCGACAGCACTACACACACACACACACACACACACTTAAAAGCAAATAACTGTCCTCATATGTGTGGTTGGGCAGTTGGAGTAGGAGGCTAACAATTTGAATGGATATCGGTGAACCAAACCGAAATAGTTGTCAGCATATACAACATGTATGTAACTCGAGTTGCAAGTCCTTGTTTATCCTGTCAATTGTCCTCGCCGCCGCTTGCTACCAAACAACATGGCCAAATCCCAATCGAAGCTTAGCCCTATTCGGTTCTAAGCCCAGCGCTACTGGCTTCATAAATATTTTCCACACACGGCAAAAAGCTTGGAATTGTATACAATTGCAAATTTGTGTTTAATAGTTTTCCAACGCATTCATTGCTTTGTTTTCATGTGGTTTATTGTGTTATTAAGCCAACAGCTGTTGCTTTTCACAAAATTTAATGAACTGTACACACTGAAACACACACACAGCAAGTGTATATAGGTTGAACGTCTTTCAATTTGCCTGCCAAGTTTCTTCTACTCAGACTTTTGTTGTTCATGCTGTTGTTATAGTTCTATGTATTGTTGTTGTTGTTGCTGTTGCTGTTGTTGTTAGTGCTGTCCTCAACTATGCGAGAGTAAACAAATTGTGTTTGTGCGTCCTTTCCATAAACACAAATTAATTGGCCTTGCTTATTGTTGGCAATTGTTATTGTTAACACAAATCTAAGAAATAGTGAGAGACAAGGTTATAGAAAGAGAGGGAGAGAGCGTGTAAAAGAGACAGAGCATCCAATTATTAACAAGAAGCTAGCGGCTTTTACTTGTAGTTTAACTTATAATCTTTGGTTTAATAAATTAAAATAAAATAAATTCAAAAAAATAAAAATAAATATAAATTAATAAAAAATAAAAATTGGTTTGCAGTCGTTAGTTTGACAAAAGGCCTACTTAAGTATCAGTAGTTTACTTGCTATTCACACCCGTTACTTTGCCTGTTAATCTTTCAGCTACTCGTTCTTTTTACTCGTTACATCACACATTTCTATTTTCATTACCAGTATGATATTCGATATTTTTTTGACAAACTACTAAGGTAGTCAATACTATAACTCGTTTTTTTAATCTCCTTAAAGTATAAGTGATTGGTAAGTTACACGTCACTTATGCTACAACGAGTGACTTATAATTTTATGAATTGTAGAGCACTCGTTATTTGTTCTACTGTTACTTTTATAACTTTTGACAAAATTCCTCCTTTTATGATCTAAAACATTTTTTGCAGAGAGACAGAAGATTTTCTCTGCTTAAATTGAATATACATAAATATTATTTAAAAACAAAATATGCTCACGTTTTAGGCATTTTTATGACACCGTGAAACTGCGAGTAACGAGTATGTAGAGCATCCAATAAATGTTGTTGGAAGTAGGGAAATTCTAGCTGAAAATGTGTCAGCATCTGCCATTTTCAATCTTAATATTTGATGTCACACGTCGCAGACTCGCAACAGCTGCGACCAGTATTTGGGATTGAGTTTTTTTTATCTTTTTGCTCCTTAAACTCCTCACAATCTGCACCCACTCTCCACCACCTTCTCCCCTAACATGCTAACAGTTTATTGTTGAGCCTCGTGACCTACTAGAAGAGAAGACTGTAAACTGATGACAAATGCTGAGCATTAACAAATCTTATGCGTTTACACTTGACTTTACTCGCTACTCTATACTTTTCTTTCTTGGCATAATAGGAAATACAATGCATAAATTGGCTATATAAGGGTCCAGCTTAGAGGACCTGCATACGTAATGAGCTTCATTCAGAGAGTGAGGGAGAAAGAAAATAGCATATTATATTCGGTCTGTTGTAATGAATGTAATGATAGAATGGATAGTCTGGTGCGCACGGCTAAGCCACAAATGAAGTGATTTGTCTATAGACTCAAGATTGAGACATGGCCATGAACTCAAACTCTAAAATGCCAAAACAATTTAATGCTTCGTTGATAACCGCACATGTCGCTGGCAAATGACAGGCAATTGGGCGATAAGAACAGTTCCTAACTCAACTACCACAACAACAAAAAAAAAAAAAGAAAACTCTGCTCACTTTCATTTCGCAGACTGTCAGAAAAAGAACGACAGAACAGCAACAACAACAACAACAGACAAAAGCCAAGTACATACAATTGTAAGCAGCACAAGGGGAGTGGTGAAAGGGGGTAAAGTGGGGGGAGGGGGATAATGTATTGAACACTGCGATAAACATATGAAAAATGCACATGCGGCGCGCCAAGTTCAATTCTGAGGGCCAAAAGTTTACGCCACTTAATAGAACTTGACGCAAATTCAATTACAACATTGGTAACTTCCCTTTCTACCCTCCCCCCCCACTCTATACCCCTCTCAAGCACAACAAAAAAAAATCAGGCTGGCAAAAAGTTGCTAAGAAATTTTGCGGAAAAACGTTGCCGTTGGCTTCTTTCTACATTCTGTGGAAAACTTTTGCCCACCGGCGGCGGTTTTTTGTGTGATTTCTGTAAATGTTGTCACAGCCCTGGAGCTACTCTCTCTTTCTCTGTCTCACCCTCTCTATCTCTCACTCTCTACCTCTCTGTCTCTGTCTGTTTCGTTGTCTATGGCATTTGGCCAGCATTGAAACTGCAAGCAAGTTTTGTACTTTGCGGCTGTTTACTCAGCATCCCAGCATCCCGGATTCCCGCTAGTTTTCCTTGCCCCATTTCGTTGCAATTAGCAAATAAAACTTGGCATATTTAAAGCGTCAATGAGGCGACAATTCAACTCCACTCACTGCGTTAAAACTTTTGCAATCACTTTCATTTCGCTTCTTATTGGCCAGCCAAAGCTATTGGCCAAAATGCCTAAGACTTTTGAAACTAGAAAGTCGCAATAAAGGAGTTTCCTTTGAAATGGAAAACTTGAATTTCACTTGAAGTTGATGATGCATTGCAATTGATCTATATGATCAAAGATTACACTTAAGATATGCTTGCGGACTTGGTAGACTTAATTGCTATCAAATTAATTGAAAATAAAGGGTATATTTTATAATATGTGTTTATATTTTTTATTTTTACTTGCATTTATTGCTTTTACATTCATTTGATCAATTATTTTATATAATATTTTAAAACAAAATTTTCAATTTAATAGTTTTCTTTTTTTTTAACTGCTTTACCAATAATTTATTTTCTTAAATTAATTCTTTAAATTAAAAACTTTAAAATTGATTCAATTTTCACTACTAACGAATTAAATAACAACCAAAGCTTCAGTTGGTTGCTGTCTTGATTAACACAGCACTTATGGAAGTTGCACAATGAACCGGTAGAGGGCGGTATCGTGCAAGTCAAAGTGCTGAAACATGCTAGGCAGTCAATCAGCAATAGATGGCTATAGCCAAAACTTAAGTAAATAAAAGCAAAGGAGTTTTTGAACTCAATTAAATTATAATAAAGCAATTGAATAAAGACTTATAAGATTGTTGCATGTTTTTAGCGTATATCTTAGTAACTATGACTCTGGGAAACATTAATTTTGGCGCTTATATCTGCTTATCTCCGATTTCAATTTTAATAATTATTTCAATTATAATAATATTAGACGGTAGGGCTTGCTCGACAGTTGGGCAAATATGTTAGGTTAATCAGCAAAAAATGGTTGATAAGTTATTGTTTCCATATTTTCAATAAGTTCAAGACCGTTCAATTAATTACTAGGACTTAAGAATCTTACCTTGGCAAATACTTTGGCTTAGCACGTGTAATTGCCTAAGACGATAAAGCTTTATAACAGTTGAAATTGTAATATTTCTGCACGGCAATGGCTGGCAACACTGAGAGAAATTTTAAAAAGATAATTATAACTTTTGTATATCAGTAAGTTCCTATAAATAAAATAATTTATTTTAAGCTTTTTACTGTAATATAACTATACCTAGAAATTGATAAATATATTAAAATATTTAATTTTCTACAGTGTAAAATGCAGTAAACAAACTTTCAAAACAAATAACTAGTGAATCAATCAAAACATTTATCAATTCCCATTAAATTTGCGATAAATTGAAAATTATCGCATAGTGATCAATTCAGTTTGTGATCGGTGAGGATTACGAGTTCGCGTTGAATGGGGAAAACATGCTATAAGTATAGCCGAACCAATAACAATGAACACTAGTGTGACCCAGTCAAGGGTAACAAAAAGACATAGTGTACAGAGTATACCAAAGAAAAGTGTGGCAATTACAAAATGTTCAAGTGTCTGCTACTTGTGGCAGTTGTTGTGGCTGTGGTGAGTGCCGAACTGCAACGCATACCGATTCATAAGTCCGATCACAAGCGGACTCGGCAGCAGGTGAAGGCGGCAACGCGAACACTGCACCATAAGTATCATCCGGAGATTGAGTTCTATGCACCCGACTATGCAGCACCCGACTACGGATCGGATAGCAGTCAGGAGAGCAGCAATGAATTCGTACCCGAACCACTGCTGAATAATCAGAATATGGATTATTATGGTGTGATTGGCATTGGAACACCGCCTCAGTACTTTAAGGTGGTGTTCGATACGGGATCGGCGAATCTTTGGGTGCCATCGGTGATGTGTCTGGAGAGCGATGTCGCCTGTCAGAATCACAATCAATACAATTCGAGTGAATCGATTACCTATGTGCCCAATGGCAGCAGTTTCTCCATACAGTACGGCACGGGTAGCCTGTCCGGTTTCCTCTCCACGGACACGGTGAACATCAATGGTCTGGCCATACAGAATCAAACATTCGGCGAAGCTGTCTCCCAGCCCAATGGCAGCTTCACTGGCGTGCCCTTCGATGGAATTCTGGGCATGGCCTACGCCTCCATTGCCGAAGATTCGGTAGTGCCGCCCTTCTACAATCTGTACAATCAGGGACTGATTGATGAGCCCACTTTTGGTTTCTATCTGGCCCGCAACGCGAGCTCCGAGAATGGTGGCCAACTGGTGCTCGGTGGCGTCGATTACAATCTGTTCATCGGCGAACTTACCTATCTGCCAGTCAGCCAGCAGGGTTACTGGCAATTCAACATGATCAGCGCTGTCATGGGTCCCAATGTGATCTGCAGCAATTGTCAGGCCATTGCCGATACCGGCACCTCACTCCTGGCCTGTCCTGGCAGTGCCTACAATACCTTGAACCAACTGATTAACGCTCAACTCATCGATGGGGATTACTATGTGGACTGCTCCACGGTTAGCTCGCTGCCAGTG
Source organism: Drosophila tripunctata (assembly GCA_035047385.1). Lineage (NCBI taxonomy): Eukaryota > Metazoa > Arthropoda > Insecta > Diptera > Drosophilidae > Drosophila > Drosophila tripunctata. The sequence goes on from JAWNPS010000225.1 coordinate 830,825, forward strand.
CTCAGCTTCAATCTGGGCGGCAACATCTTCGATCTGCCCGCCTCCGCCTACATCAGCACCTTCACCGAGGACAACACCACCTATTGCATGTCCAGCTTTACCTATATCAACACCGATTTCTGGATCCTTGGCGACGTCTTCATTGGCCAGTTCTACACACAATTCGATTTCGGACAGAATCGTGTGGGATTCGCCACAGCCGTTTAAGAAGCTCTCAAAACTGGAACCAACACTTAACGAATCTATAAAAATTTTGTAAAAAAAAACTATACAAAAAAATAAATATGCATTATAAAATTATTCGAAAAATGTGAACAATTTCATTTGTAGATCTGTAGAACATTACATTTTTTTTTTTTTAAAGTTTCTTAAATTTATTTATAGTTTACTTCTTGTTACGTAAGTAAGTAAAATTTTTGATTATAAATTGTATATTTTTAAATTGGCTAATTCTATGCAGATAAACTGTTTTATAACTTTTATGGAAATTCTAAAAGTTGATGATTCTTTAGGGTATTAGACTTAGCTGAAATTTGTTTAGCAGTTTTAAGACCAGTGACGTCATCACAGTCTTAGAAACTGAATGTATATGATTCTAAAATCATATAACATATAAATACTTTCTAACGATAAGACAAGTACTTAAATGTTTTATACTAACAATGCTAAAATAACATAGTTTAAAAATTTGAATTATTTTTATTATAAAGAGATGAATATAGTATAATTTATAAAAAGAAAGCATTAGAAAAAAAGTGTTGAATAAATTGATTAAACAAAATTAAGAATGTTAGCGTGTAACCAAAAATTTGTTACTAAATATAGTCAGTCATATTTATTATAAACAAATGAAAATTGTATAATTTATATAAAAAAAAAATCATGAAATTGATTTAGCTAAATGCTAAAGTAATAAATTGATAAAAAAAAAAAAAAAATGTACAATCGATAAATTAATCGAATTTTTTGCATTATTTGTTGTCCGGCGATAGAGTTTTGTTGCCAGCATAATTTCTGCCGTAAATGCCACGCGGAGTGCGAGGCAATTGGTGGTGTTGTTGTTGCTGCTGCTGCTGCTGTTGTTGCAAGAAGCGTTGTTGCAACATTGCCTCATAGAGTATTGCATCAGCAGCAGCATTTGTAGGTTGTTGCTGTTGCTGCTGATGCTGCTGCTTCTGCCTCTTCAAGTGCTGCCGCTGATGCCAGCTAAGCAGTGATGCACTTTGCGGCATATTGGCCGTCAAGAGTTGTGCATAAGCCTGGTTAATATCGTTGGCGTTGCCACTGGCCAAGCCATACATTGGCATCGAATTGTTGCTCGACCCGCCAGCAATAAACTGCTGTTGCTGCTGCTGCTGCTGTTGCTGTGCCTGTTGTTGTGGCAGTTTATGGTGCAACATTTGCAAATACACGTTCGGCTGTTCATTAACAGAGCCGACACTCGAAGGTGGTGCATGTGTCGCCAAGCCTGCAGCTCCATTTGCATTCTGCTGCAGTTGCCCCAGGTTCCCATATTGATAGGTTGACAACTAAGGGAAAATGTGGAAATTTTAATAACGGAAGGGGGCTTACAATGAATTCTAAATGTGTTCAGTAGCTCAGTTTGGAATAGATTTACTTCAACCTAAATTAGAATACTAGATTTAAGTGTGGTTCTATTAAATTGCTTTTAACAAATAGCTTGATTATAGCGATCCTTAGAAGTAAACACTTGAATCACATATTTCTTATTATCCTAATGGAATTTAAGGAAGTACAATAACCTACATACAGCCTACAGCTTTCAGTATAATTTTAGTAAGCCTTTTGCTAACTACCCAATGTATTTAAAGGGAAATTCACTGTCTGTGCCCATAACCAGTTCATTTCTTGTGATTTTCTTGATTGTTTATAATTCAATCTTTATGAAACTTTTAGGATTTTTTACAATACTATTATGTAAAAAATTGTCTAAACTTTAAGAGTAATTATTTAAAATCGAGAGCTGAATTTAGTATTCAAATATTTAAGCAGCCTATACATGAAATGTATTGCTTTCAACTCTGAGACTCTTTTGTGTCTACTAATGAATATCATGGGATTGCAATATACCAACTGTTACATACTATTAAAAAACCGTATGTACCTCATAATACTATAGGGTATAAAGTTTCAAACAAATCTCACTTACATTGTCGTGCCGTGTGGCATGTTTGCGATCGTACAATGCTTTGGCGCCACGCTCCAATCCTGGCGGTGGTTGAGACATCGTCTGCTGTGTTGCTCCGGCACTCCCTTGAGGCTTGAGCGCCGTTTTCACATACAGCTGATCTTTATCGCCGTACAGAGCATAGTGCTCGGCTGCCAGGTGGTAGCTGAAACTGCCGTGCGGCGGATGTCCCGCTGTATCCCCATAGAGGGCGCATAGCACTTCGGTTAGGAAAATGGTTCTGGCTGCTGCTGTGGGTTGCAATGTTTCCGTTTGCGCAGTGGTGGTGGGCGGTGACGGTGGGGGCGTGGCAGCTGCAGTTGAGGGCAGCTCCTCGCAGCACATGGGCACCGACTGTGTGGCCACGACATTGGGTCGCCAAATCTTCTTGGCCAGCTGCTCATACAAATTGGCTAAGGGACTTTTAATTTAATATTTAAGTTTAATAAATATTTCTTAACTTCAACTTACGTTCAGCTGGTCGCTTGGCGCCATGAGCATCCATTTATAGTTTTTTTTTCTATATATGTAAATATTTTACTCAACGCTTTCGAGTCAATTTCCAGTCGAAGTTACAATTAGAACTGACTATGCTTAAGCTTTAACGTCTATCAAGCTGCAATTTGTTTATGCCAATTTGCGAATTGTTTATTGTTTACGTTAACGTTTTGTAAGCGGAGCTTTGCTTTTATTATTATTATTTTAAAGTTATTTCTTAAAGTTATTCATATAGTTTTTTGACGTTGCGTGTGGCTAATATTTCGCTAGAATTAAAAATTTGACATTTGCGTCTGTCAAAGTTTAGAGAGACATTGGCAGCACTGGCCGCGTTCAACGTTTACACGCACACGTGTGACCAGCTGTATTACTGATTATGGTGGAATGACACTTGCTTGAATTCACTTCAAGCAATTTAGTTGGAGTGTATATAATGTTTTTAGCTATTTTATAGCTTAACTCAAGTTGCGATTCCAAACAAAACTACACTTCTGGCTATAAATAACAATATGCACATTTTTTTATTAAACAATTGCAACAGTCGAAAAATAGTTAAAAAGCGTGTATGTAGATATTTAAAAAAATAATTAATAGAAAAATGTTTATATAGTTTTTATTTAAATAGTAGTTGTTGGTCCAACAGCCTCTTCAGCACTTTCAACAATGGCATAACAAAATCCGGCACCAGTTCCGGCCAATTTAGCATATCCCGGCAGTTGCAATAAAGTTGGTTGTGATCTGAAGTTTGGAAAATAAATTTGTTAAAATTTGGAAATTATGTTAAGTGCACAAAACTTAAAGGAAAAGTTGTTTCTAAATCAGTTAATAGCTTATGTCTATAATACAGTAAAACTTTATAAAATCGTTTAAGTGTTAAAGCCTTACAAATGGGAGATTACTTGATTGGTCAGTCCAGAATCTAATCTTTGCTATAATAGTATTAATTTTTAGATCTTCGCATACCAATTCACTTTTATCTAGGGGTTAAATGTATTCATTGGTATTTTTAGCGCTTTTTTAAAAAAGTTTCTTCAAAGAATTTAAGATTATTAACAATTCTATTAACTAGCTTCAGTTTAATTGAAGACGAAACTCTAAATGTTATCCTAAATCAATAACTTATTATTTCGAAAACATTAAACTTTCCTTATTTAACAAAATTTGATTAATATAATGGTAATATTTTAGACCACATGGATAGTAAACTTTTTCCAATAACTTCTTATATCTTTAAGGTTCTACTATTTATCCCCAATCTTAGTTACTTTCTTTAAACTAAAGTTCTATACGTTTGCTTCGCTTACAAGTTCTCTGTGGCATTGTTGCCGCAATTGCCGTGCTCGTTCCAGCCCCAAGTGTAGATGGCACCCGCCGTGGTGCGCAGCAGACCGTGCTCTGCGCCCATGTGCAGCCATGCCGGTGTGTGTGCCTCCTCCAGCTGCAGTTGGAGCGGCGTTGGTGTCGCCTGCTGCTCACTGAACGCACCAATGCCCAGTTGGCCATAACAATTGCGACCCCAAAGCACAATTTTATTGGACTTTAGCAGCGCCGCATTGTGTGTCCAACCCACGGAGAGTTGGACGACATCTTCCTCGAACTGAAAGGCATTCGATTGGCCGAACTTGTTGTCGCCCAGTGCTAGAATGCGTTTGAGTCGACGACCCCCCTCCAAATCGATGCACTTGAGCAGCATATGATTCTGGCCACTGACCAAAGAGAGAATGCGCAGTTCGTTTGGATTATGCGGTGTTATCTTCACCACATTGGCGCGATGCAGTGTGGTGGCTGTAATGTCCAGTTCAAACGGTGCCGGATCCATAATACGCAGTCTTCCGAATATATAGACAATGTTATTGGCGGTAAGCACGGCGCAATGTCTTAATCCAAAGCTGATGCGCTGCGCCGGCTCATCGCGTGGCAGACGCACTCGCATGGGACGTCGTACTGCTGTGAAACCGCGCTGACAAATGCCCAGCTGCTGAAAGGCATTGGAGCCCCAGACATACAGGTGCTTATTGACGCTAATAGCACCTGAAATGTCCCAGCCACAGCTGAGGCTCTCGATGGGCTCTTCCTGCAAAGAAACGGAGTTAGCTAACTGAACAGTTTGGTGGGAAATTTGTAGAATCACCTCAAAGTACTCGCTGGGCACCATGCTGAACTCATTGTGGCACTCCTCGGTGGAGTTGAGGCCCAGCTGGCCACGATTGTTCCAGCCGCAGGCATGCACACGTCCATTGGTGTCCAGGAGCAGCACATGACCTCCGCCGCCGCGTATGCAACGCACCAGTTGTGGCACAAAGGAGCATTTGGTGAGACGCTGTGGGGTCATGCACAGCTCCGACTCGTAGCCAAGGCCAAGCTGACCGTGAGAATTGGCGCCCTGTGCGCAAAACCAAACGGAAATCCCTCATTAATTTGCAATGCAAAGTGAAGACATTAGCCATTTTGGATTGGCTTTCAGTTTCGTTTGCTTACCCAGGCAAAGACACTGACTTCCATGGCGACCACCAGTTGCTGTGCCAGCTGTGTACAGGGCAGGAAGGGGGCGTGTTGGCGGGCCTTGCACTTCCGCTTTGTGTTTCAGACGTTGATTTAATACGCCGCAGTCACGCCAACAATGTCCGTAACCCTCTCTTTTTGCTTGTTTGTTTTTGTTTTAAACTTTTTTCGTGTCCTCTTGGCACGTTGTTTTGCCCTGCGCTGCTCATGTAAAACTGAGCCACTGCGCTGCCGGCCAAATAACTTTTATATCGTTTCGTCGCGTTTCGTTTGTCCTTGCCCAAACAGCCAAATGTTCGTATTACGTTGTTTGCGCAATTAAATTCTTAATTTTGTGCATTTTGTACAATTGTAAACAACGCTGTTTGCCGCACAGCGTTGCCATTCAGTTAGATTCTTTGTTATTGTTTACGTATTGAGTGAGCATGAGTGTTGCTCTCTTTGCCGGTTTGACAAGCTGGCAACGTGCTCATCTCATGTGTTTGATACGATGGTGGCTGGTATGCTGCTGCTCAAATCAGCTGTGAGCTAGTTTATGGGGTGAGCAAAAATAACACACCCACTAGTAAGTAAAAGAGTATTGAATTTAAAATTGTTACCGTGCATTTAATTAATTATTAATATAAACTTGAACTTTAAAATTGAATGTTGTTAGCTTTATATATATAACTCGATTATCGCCAACTACTTTTTAAGATCCCCATAACAATATATCATAAGCGCGACAAAGAAATTGTGCAACCAAAAAGTGCACCAAGAGTTTGGCACCACTAATTTTCTAGTCGACTTCAAAATACCCTTAGAAATGCCTCTATATATTTCATGTCACCATTTGAAAGCACATAAACAATTTCTTCAAACTGTTGCAATTAATTTGATATTAAATTTCCAATGTTGCATGCCATGAAAAACTGGTGGAAAATTGCCAACAACTGCATTCGCTTGCGTGTACCGCCTTTTTCAATGTGAAAAACATTAGTTTTTCATTTGTGGCGTTTAAGGTGTAGGCAAAACCGTTCTTGGCTCTCAGTGTTTTGCATTGCAAATGTGCAAAACGCAAAGTGCATTTTTCACCTGACCAAAGGCGATTTTTTTTTGCCTGCTTCTTGTTAGCTGCTTTTCAACTCCTGAATTTCCATTTGTGTTGCATGCTAAAGGTACATTCTGGTATTTCTTATGTCCCGTTGTTAGGGTTATGGTCAGTGTGTTGTGCATTTGAATGTAATTAAAAGCCATAAAGTACGATTATCAAAAGGGTGACGAATGCCTAATACTGTACAGATTTTATACGCATTAATCGGATATATCAACACTATTAAAAACTGCTTAATAAGCTTAAAACTTCATTAACTTTAACTGTGAACTAGCTTAGGTGATAAAAATTATGTGTACAACCATATTTTCCATTTTTTTATAATAATAAAATAAAACACAAAATACCTTTTTTTTATTGGTAGTGTATTTATGTAGTGTGTTTGTACGACTATTTGCTTTATTTTAGAACGCACCTTAATGAATTTTCGTTTTTCAATCTCATCCCTATTTTTTAGACGACAATTAAAGCTTAATTAATATTGCATGCACTTTTACCTTCGCCCTGAACTTTGACTGTGATAATTACAATATTTCTGTATGCGGTTTGCGTGACGGTATAAACGTAAGGTGGGTTTTATGATTGCTTTATATAATCAAATAAGATATTAAACTTTGATTAAATGAAGTAACATTTAAAATGTGTTTATTTTGGAATAAAATTGCTATAATTCTAGTTTGTATAAAGAAAATGGATTAGAAACTTCGATTTCACAATAATTAAGAAACAACTAAAACAATATTTTAACATGAAATGAAAATAAACTAGCCTATTTATCAACTCAAAAAAGTTATGAGAAGCTAGAAACTTGTTTCAAATTAAAAATTTTCACCTTATTTACACAACTTTACGTAAAACTTAACAAATTCAATTAAACCGCCTTTATTTACCAGTTCCCCACAAATTTTTTCACTGCGTGAACCAAGCAAAATGTGCCGATAGTTTTGTCACGCCAACAGTGTTGTTCAACGGCATGCACAGAGTTGCCCAATTGCCAAAAGCGAACGAAGCGCGCGCATTTCAAATGCCAGCAGCTGATATGAAGTTGCGTGCTCGTTTTTGTGTGCGTGTATTGGGAATTTTCTTTTGTTTTCCCGGGAGAGTGATTCAATTGCAGGCGAACGTGACTCCATTTTCCACATGTTTTTTTCGTATACTGTATGAGTTTTTACGTCTTTGCTTGGTGTTTTTTGTGGCTGGCAAGAAACATTTTTAGCCATTTTGAAATTAAGTCCAATTTGATGGACAAATTTTACACTTGCACTTACATATATAAGAAGGGAGGTTGGGATTGAAAATTGCACATGTTTGGTAGTCTTTTTATATATATATTTTTTTTTGTCTTGCTTTAATGGCTGCGAGTGGTTAGTGAAAGGAAAAGATTCCAAAGGTCGCAAAGGTCGATTGGCAATTGTAATTAAACGGTTGCTTTTTACTGCCAATTGTTTTTTGCTGTTTCCCTTTTAACCGGAAACCCTCTTTTACCAATTAACTTATCAGCTGATGCGAATTAATGTAGTAGCTTTAAAGAGTCTTTAAGAATGCTGAACTGATTCTATTTCTAGAAAATAAATAGTGCATAGTTTAATAGTTTAAGCCCTAATCAAAAAGATAACCATTCCCATTATTCAATAAGTCCGAATGGTTCTGATGGACAATTTTAGTTTGATAATGGATAAAATTTGAGCTCTTCACAGTCGGCCATTGCAATTGATGGAAAATTGAAGCCGTCAAAATCAGAAGCATAAATTTTCAAGCAGCGAACAGTGCAGCAAGTTCTACATCAAATTCTGCAATTGGGGAAGCAACAAATTCAAAAATACACAGAGAGAAATTAAACAGTTTAAAATTTAAGTTAAATTATTTAAAATTTTTAACATACATAGAAAATTTAATTTTAATTGCATTTATGGAAATTTTTCTAAAAATAATAAAAGTTTTGTGCTTAGCATAAAAATTTGAAATTCAAATTTATTAAAATTTATAAAAATATTGTAAAACATTTAAAAATGTAATCTAATTTTATAAATGCTTTTACTGAATGTTAAAAGCTTTTAGATCTAAATTTATGGCTATAATCAATAAATAAATTTAAATTTATTTATTTATTGGGTTCTTGTTTTAAGCACTTGCTCTGAACTTATGTGGTTTTCCTTATATCAAGAATCAATCAACTATATAATTAAGTAAAGATCGCTCGAAACTCCATGTTTTCTTTTGTGAAATTTGTTGAAAATGTTTAATTTTATATAAACATAAAATCAAAATAGCTACTGAGCATTTGGTAGCAATTGGTTGTTTGTTTTTCGCAGTGCATGAATGGCAGCAATGTTGACGTTGATGTCAATGTGAATGTCGATGTCATGGCACAAAAGTCATTTGACCACTAATCATGACTGCGGTTTTAGCCGTTGTCCACTGCTCGGTTTGGCCACATACCCACACCCATACACACACACACACACTCGTATACAGTTGGAATTAAAGGCAAAACCATAGCCAAAAACCAATTCATATTCCCATTTGCCATTAGCATGGGCAAAAATGTTGGATCAAATTCCCTTTTCCGCACAGCAGTCAAATTATGAAAAGTGTGCACTTTGCGTCTGACACTTCAAATTAAATTTCAAATGTGAAATGCCCGCATCGAGGGGAAACCCCCTGGCATTACTTTTTCAACAGTGCATTCCCTAATTGCTCAATCAAAAACGTATGCAATTCCTTTGGGTTAAATCCCCAAAACTGAAGCTTAAAATATATATGTATATATGTATATTCGAAAAATTGCGTTTCATACTTAAACTTTGTGGCACGTCGCGACGGATGTGAACGAGGAAGTGTTTGGCGGTTGAAGAAAGTTGCAGAAAAAGAAAGGAGATGAAAAGATGGGGTGAAGCAAGAGAGAGGGATAGAGAAAGACAGAGAGAGAGAGAGAGAGAGAGTCGGGAGAAGAAGTTAACTGAGGGAACGAAAGTGATTGCCAGAGGCAACGCCAAAGACAACAATGCCAAAAGTTTGGCTGCTTTCACCATAGGGGAAGGTGTAAGTATGGGGTGCGGAAGGGGGGGGGGGGGTGAAGGGAGAAGAGGGGTTAACGGAAACGGAAGCGCATTGAACAAAGTTGTTGCAGTTGTTGGCCTTTTGTTTCACCATTGCAACAGCAACAACAAACCAGCAAAGCAATTTAAGTTAAACAAGCGCACAGTGTACCCTGTACACACCCTCCCACACTACCCTTCACCCCTTGACATCTACACCATCCTTCTGCACAGTGCTGCTGTCAAATATATATAACATATATTTGCTTTCTTTTATTTTTTGAAATCTGCTCAAGTTGTGTATTTTTTGCCATTGCATTTGTGCTGCAGTTTTCTAAAAATTGTTTTTCTTGATTGACTTCAAGTTTCGACAGCATATCACAGAATTATGTGTCGTGTTACTTGACTTTCTCAGAAATTCTGTTATAAAATAAATCAAGTTGTTATCCTTGAAAATAAACTAAACTGCTTTTTAAAGAAATACTATAGAGTTTTTGACTGCTGCACACTGATGTTGCTATTTCCTAATAAACACATTTGTAACTATAAATTCAACTGCTTTTGTTGGATAAAAAATATTTATATAAAATTCTCTTGCTTGACAAATTGCTATTAAACTCACTAGTTGTCACTTAACATTAAATGCATATACTTAAAATATCTTGAAACAAATTAATAATAAAATTTGGTTAAAGTATTTTTAAATACAAATTAATTATAGCCAAAAAATGTTGTTATAACTTTAACATTGAATAACATTTTATGACCTTTTTTAATTATATAAATTTATTTATAACCAACAAGCTACTACTTGAGTTTACTGTTAATTCAATGTACATTTTAAACTTTCTCAGCTAATTTTTGCTAAATTTAATTTACTTTTTCTACCATTTTGAATATCTTTTATCTATTAAACAATTTTACTAATTATACTCACATTGTAAATGTTTGTAAAAATTATTTGTAGCATACTTTTCGGCTGTCATTAAAAATTAAGTCACTTTGAACTTGTAGTTATCAAGAATGTCAGTCTATCAATAAGTTTTGATCCACTTGTTCGCAAGTTCAATTCGTTGTCAGATTGAACAGCTCGCAAACCTAATGAAAACTAATTATTATCGTTGCCACCCAAAGTTGTGCAAGTTTTTCAATAATTCAAGCAGTAGAGTTTCTCCTTGGGGAACGTGTGCGAAAATTCGTCGGCAATTTTCACTTTGCTCTGTGGCAAGTTGCAGGTTGCTGCAGGTTGCAAGTTGAGCCTGCTCGATAATTATTATGTAAATTGCTTAAAAATGCACCGCAGGTAAACCCAGAGGAATCACTTTGTTTAGCCTCTCTCTCGCTCTCTCACTCGCTCTCTCGTTCTTCGTCTAGTCGACTCGTTTTCGTGTTTCGTCCAGTCTTCTTGCTGCATTAAGCTTGATTGCATTAAGTTTGCTTTGGCCAAGGAAATGGGAATGGGAATTGTGTGAATGTGAATTTCGCATTTTCCTCTACATCGGGCTTTAATCTATGCACTACAAATTTCTTAGCGTGCATTCCATATTAGCCAAATTTTGGCATGCTTCATTGAATGCCTCTGGGTTAAAGGGGCTCTCAAACTGATGGGTGCACCGATGAGGCAGCTCGATTGAGCCATTGCCGCACAGTAGTCTTCAAATATACATTCTTAAACTCTTTATTATATTTACCAAAAATTTTAAAAATATTTAGTACACTTTAATTTTGTTAAAAGTTATTACAAGTGTCTTAAAAAATTAAAATTTTTTATTTACAGTATACATATATTTTTAATAAAATATCTTTGGAAATTTAAAATTATAAAATTAAATAATTCTCGAACCTTTCATTTATACACCGACACCAGAAAGATAGCCAATATATTTTTAAATAATATTTAATAAATATTTAAAAAATATTTACAATTTCTGCTTGCAAATAGATGAGTTGGACATATCTTACTTTAAATAAATACCTTGAAATATATTAATATTGAAATGCATATTTGTTTTTTTTTTTTGAATAGACAATGGTTATATAAAAACTTCTTAAAACCAATTAAATAAATAAAATTTCTTATTAAAATTTTTTAAATATATAAATTCATTTGAATAAAATTCATATCATATTTAGCTCACTTAATTGTGCTGTTGGCTCCACTGTACCGTGTTCTTGGCAAACTCAAGACACACTCGACAGGATATTGATGACTTCTTCCTTTCGAGTTGGAATGCAGAGAACGGATGTTGGCAGCTAAGGAAGCGCATTCATTGAAGCAAGTTTCGATACTGTTTAATCTTAGGAGATTTTCGCACATTTTGTGGCCAGTTTCCGCTTTTGCTCGTTGTGTTTTAGTTTGCACATCAATAATTTGTGCAAAATTTCGGAGAACTTGAACTTTGGCTGCGATTCCTAAGCAAATGCGAATGCGAGTGCATATGCATAATTGAATAACTTTATTGAATTGTTGAGAATTTTTTATAAATGCCTTGGATAATTGCCACATTAGACTAATGCCTTATGTTGTAGCATTGAAATGTTGCAGCTACTGTTATGCCATGAATTTATGCAAATGAGTTTGAAGCAAAAGGAGGCAGGGAAAGCACACTGACATTGTTCTCTGCTGCATTGTTCTTGTCTTTGGGCCAGCACCAAATTGCCGGATGTCTGGCGTGTCCTTCGAGTTACGCCTCCAACTGTTTTCATGCCCGATGGGCAACTAATTATTTGTTAACATAACACGAGTGGCAATTTAAATGCAATTAAGTTCAGCTACATTGTAGGCTTAACTCCCAGTACCAGTCTCATTTCCCAATCCCAGCCACAATCCCTCGAGCAACCTTATCCAGCAACCTCATCGCAATGTGGCTTAGATGGGTCGAGTCTCGTGGAAAATGGCTCATTAAGGCGTGTCCTTCAAATCGTAACTGCACAATTGAATGTGCAACGAATCGGCTTCAGTTTCAGCATTAGCTTCAATTTCAGTCTGACAGTCTAAGATAAAAGCAATTTAAATGGATTACATGCCGTTGAAATCACTTGTTCAGAATTTATGCGCAGCTTAAATGACAATTTTGGAACAATTTTATATATAGCAGTGATAATCGTTAAAGAAAAGCTACTTGAAATGTATCTATAATGTGTTAGTTATTATTTTCTACATTAAAACTGTTGTAATAGTAGAATTAAAATTTAGTTTATATATATAACTTCTTCTGCTACTATTTTAATCGCTCCAATCTTTTATAAACTTCTGTCGCAGCAAGAATTTATTTGCTGCTCCAAAAATGTCAATTAATTGTAGTTAAATTATGCAATTAGAAATATTTAAAATAAATATTTTACCAGGTTGCTAAATGACTTTATTGTTTGCATAAATATTTAAGTGATTTAGCAGAAAGTTTTGTGTATGACAAATTGTTGGACATTCTTAATTCAATCTAAAGTCAACAATGCGTATCTTGCCGTTTGCAGGTTGCAGGTTGCACATTGCACGTTGCACGCTGCAGGTTGCATGTTGAGATGACAATTTAATTACCAGCATAAGAGAGATAGAGACAGTTGAAGCCAGAAGCTTGGACCATTACGAAAACTGTCAGGCAGAACGAATCTCATTCAAATCCGATTTCAAATCAAAAACAATCCAGCAACAGGCACTTGATTTTCATTTCAGCATTGTTTGTTTGCCAGCCGGCAAAAAGTTGAAGTTGGCCCAAACGGAAGGCAGCTTGAATTCTATTTAGACAAGAATTGCTGGCCATGATTTTAGCCAAATTGCATTCGGTCACAAAAACTTTTGGGTTAGGTCAAGTCGACAAATGCGATTACATGACTGAAGCACTTAAAAAGACGATAGATACTCTATTTAAAATCTGCTTTAAAGTCGTGTGATGAGAGGTTTCACAAAAATAAATTAATATAAACTTAAGTATATTTACTAAACATTTTATGAGTCTGAAATGTTAAACTTTAAGTAAAATAAAAATGTTAAGCAGTTCACAGCTAAAGAAAGAGCACACAAATGTCGTTCATATCCAAATTGATATTTTTGAAATGGTTTTGAATGTCAAATGCAGAATGTAATGGTGATAAGACCTACAGAAGATGTTCCCATTAAGTCACCAACAAAAATAACAACTGGACAAATGTGTTGGTTGGCAGGAAAACCTTGAGTGAGATGCATGCAAATGAGCTGAATAATGAGCAGTCAGAGAATGGAAACCCAGACGGATAGATAGTTAGATAGATGTGAGGGTGAAACCATAGCCTAGGCTACGAGTCTATCGTAGTCGTAGTAAACTTGCCATTTGCTACTAATTTTCAGTCAGCTAGGACGAAAGGAATGAAGAAAGTAGAAGGAATGGAGGTAGAATGGGATGCACAACAATAACTAGTACATTATGGCAGTGTCAAAGTGTCAGTAAGTCAACAGGAATGCACTCTGACATCACTCACAAATGAGACGGAGAGAGGTTGAACAGAATGCCTGCCAGAGTTGGAGTCAAGAGTCCAAAGTGTTGCTGTGGGCCAAGTTGTATTTGCTTCGCCAACTGGCAACTCGACTTAACACTTTGAATGTCATTAAAACGTCCGTCCGAACAGGAGAGGCAAGTCTAGAATTCCTAGCCTCGATTCTCCTGGTCGCTACTGCTGTCCTCTTCTCTGTTTTCCTGTTTTGTCCTGACACTCAGTCAATGTCTCGCTAACAATTGTCAACAGGCTCAAGCAGCGTGCAGCACACTGAGAGTTTGCATTGTTGTCGCCTTTGTTCACCCCTTTTTTTTTTGCTGATTTTGTCTTCTCTTTCTATCTCACTCTGTATTCTCCAGCCTGCATTTTGGCCAGAAAACGTTTGTCAATTTTCCGCCTGTCGACTTTCTGAGTTGGCCATTTCGTTCTTATTGGCATAAACTCTTGCATAGCTCCATGTCGGCACATTGTTTTTGCCGCTCCAATTGCAGTTGTCTTGACATCCAACGCCTTAACATTTTTCTCAATTTTGTTCTCATTTTATAATGTATTCAATTCAACCGTTGCAAGTTGTACCAATTAATTTATAGACTTTTAAAATAGTTAATTGAGTTGGCTTGAAATTTTTTAAGCTTCTATTCTGTTTTAAATGAAAGTACATTTAAATTTGCTGTATTTTATTTAGGTAAAAAGAGTTTGCTATATTTAGTTTTAAAGCTAGTCTGTGTTCTGACTACTTTAGTTTTATTTATGGCATAATTATAGTGAAATCGTTAGTCATACTGAAAGAATTCAGCTACAATTACTGCATTTTAGATGCTTTCGGGGGTTAGGGCATTAAGGTACCAGGAGCTTGTGGGTTCAACGTTTAGAAGCTTATTAAATTGCCATTACCTAAGCCGGATGGACATCAAGGCGCCTCTTGCCACTTGCCTCAAGCCAACACCTTCAGTTATGTTGGACTCACCGATGTTCGGTGCTCGGTGCTTGGTGCTCGGTGTTCGGGTGCTCGGACTTTGGTGAAGCATTTGCCACTCAAACGAGGGATTAGCGGCGATGATGACAACAGCTTGACGTCGCATTGGCGACGAAGCGCGACAGGCAGGAGGTCCATTAGCTAGGACAACCTGACTGTCTCTCTGTCTGTCCCTCTATCTCTACCACTAGACGGTTGAAATTCGGCTTAGCAGGAGAATAGAACGGTATTCGCAAACACAGACACACTCACAATTTACTGCATAAATCCACCGAAATATATTTAGCATTTAAATAGTCAAAAATTAACTGAAAGTGGCAGGCTAAGGAAACAGAGCTGCGACTATCGCGACTCACGAGTTCACATAGTAAATGCGAAATAATCCAGAGAAAGCATGAAAAGCTGCAACCCAAGGACTTGCGGCAATAGAGCACACAAACAGGGACTCGGACAATGTGCAGTACAAGTCGTAGTGGCGACAACAAAAGCTCCGAACTCTTGAATGGACTATGGAGTTGGGGATTGAGTCGTTATAGTACAAGTATTAGTACAAGTCTATTCGAAGCATGAACCTTAATGTGCTTTAAATGCTGCAAAAAGAAATAGAGAGTGCGAGAGAGAGATCATGCGTTGCATTCATACAGCAAATATCAAGTGCATCATCAGCAACAATAAACGGCGACAGCCACAACAAGGACAAGTCCAAACTGCATTAAGCCATTCTCAACTCGACGACAACGATGCCAGTGAGTGTCCCAAAACCAAGTGGAATCTTTCCTTTACCCGCACATTCCCGTTACGCTATTCGAAATCAAAAGCCAAAAACGAGATGCCAACAAGAAGCATTTGCTGTCTCAGTCTCAACAGTGTCCTTGTTGGCTGCTTGTCCAGCATCATCGTTATTATTCGCACTGAGCACTGTAAAGTACCGAATAATCTACAGGATAATGAGCATGAATGAACCTGAAGGTTTTTGTTTTGTTTTCTTTTTCTGTATTTTTTGTAGCCTAGTTGCCAACGGTCACTAAAAGGCTTATGATTTGGCGAGTTACATTATATTTGTGTATGTTTAAATAATTTCATTACGATCGTTGAATAAACACAAAAGTTTCCTAGCAAATTAATTATAATAAACTCTTAAGACTACGTAGATTCACTTTCTACTGGACATTTAAAAGTCGTGCTCTCTAACTGGAATATTCTTATATATTTCTACTATTTGCATTGCATTCAGTTGAAGGGCTTTAGACAACTGGAGCATGAAGAGCAATCCCGATGTAATAACAGCCCAGGGGCTGACCGAAGTGCACTTAACTAACATAAGCAGCGAATTATTCGAGTGCATCCTCGGAGCTGAATACACACTTGTTTCGATAAACACGAATTAATTCGCTAAATGACTACAAGTTAAATCAAAGAGAGCTGCATTTATGAAATATATTTTAGCTATTTAAATTATGTGTAATCGATTTAAGTGTTTTCAAAGATCGCCACATTAAAAGGCAAGATAAATGATTGAAAGTAGGTTTTCAATAAAGAGTAGGTTAAAAATAAACTTAATTACTTAGCCGAACTGCAAACCTATTAGATATGTTGGGTTCCCAAAGAATATTCAGAGTCTGATCAAATTGGAAGTGATATATTTAATATGTAATCATTTGCGATGTATAGGCAAAGCATTTTTAATTAATCTATTTGTGCTTAAAAAGTTCAAGTACTTGTGTGTGTTATCTGTTTTGAAGTTCCACTGCAAAACTCATATAAAATTTTCCTACTGGCTTTATTTGTACTTCTAAAACCAAGTCCTTATCTCGTAGAGACTTGTAATGTGAACACGATGTCCTGTGGCCAGTGGGATAGTACATTTAATTTCATATTTACCATATTCACATAGAATATTTATGACAGGGTCGCTCACTCACACAAAAGGCAAATGTATGAAAATATATATTATATCAATTTATATACATATAGTTTTTTTTTATCTCTCTGTGTTGTTGCCTCATTTTGTCACAGAGTTTTCCACTCAGTGTCCAGGACGAGTTCATTAGTTGTTGTCGTTGTTGTGGTTTGCTTGCGGGGGAAAAGCATGAAAAGCATCAACATTGTGAATGCTCTGGCGCCTTTTTGGTTCCTCCCCATTTTAAAGTGCATCAACTCGTATTCCATCTGTCATTACACAGAGAAACGTAGCATTACTATCTATATTTTATGATAGTATATGGGTCTTCTTCTATTCATTGCAATTGAATGAATAGCTCTGAGCTGTTGTAATGAAAAGTTGTAGGTTATACTTGTTGTTCTTTTCTGTGTTTTTTTGCAATGGGTTATTTGAACTTTTAACCATGCAGTCGTGTGGCGTTTTAGCTGCTTCCCTTGGGCTTCAGAACAAAAGTACAATTATTATTATTTAAAAAAGGCATTACACATTTAGCTTTATTTAATTCATTCATGTTAATTTTGTAGTCTTGAACATTTCGTATTTTCATATGCTTGTAATTGATTTGCGTACTCGGAATTCTTTGCATCGTGTACTAGTATTTTAGAGGTATCTTCCAGGGACTTGGTTTGCAACGCTGCCACAAGTCTTTGCAGCGAAGAGATAGTTTCATCTTTATCTAATTCTGCAGAAATGCGAATGAAATTTTATTGTTAATTTGCATATCGGTTTACACTTACCTTTGAATCGGAATACTGTGTTTTCAGCCATTTATAGATCGGCGAAATGTTTGCTCAAAATATAGCTCATTTCACTTAAATTGATTATAATGCCTTCTGTGGAAAAATATTATAATAGCTTGTTCAGTTCTATAATTAGAATGCATTTTCTTTGTGCTTTTGCCTGTGTACACACTGAAAATGTATAGCACTGGCAATAGCAATTGTTTGTATAGAAATATACAAATTTGTAGCATTTCAGCAGCCAAGTTGAAATCGGCTGTATAACAGTTTTGTTTTGGCTGCTTTTCGTTTTGATTTTCTATTTGTTTTTGTTTACACATAATAAAAATTGCTTGCGCATTGGGAATTGAGCACGTAGGAGAAATGGAAAAATGGAATACAGTGACAAGAAAATGTAATTTTCATATTAACAAACATTTAAACTACAATTTGTTTGTGAATGTGCGACACTTGTATTGAGCTTTACATGTCAGTGCATAATTTACGATGAATATCAAAATCTGATAAATAATATCCGTTTCCGGCAGACATGCACAAAATTGGAAGAGCGAGATAGAAACGAAGAGAGAGAGAGACAGAACTGACAAATTTACGCACATATCCTGTCGACAGGAAATACATACGTTACATGTACATATTCAAAGCACTTGAGTGTTTTTTCATGTTTCGCATTTGCAATGCTTGTAATTCCCATTATATCATTGAGTGACGACTTCTGGTAAGCATGACGTCTCCACTGTCACTGATGATGTCACACATACTCGCAGTATTTAAGCAAACAAAATGCGTATATACGTACTCAACATCTTTTCATTCACTTAGGTGTTTCAAACTTCTAGCTATCAATAGCTAATATGATTTCGGTGCTTCTTTTTACTATATGTTTGGCTTCTGAAAAGACATACCGCAACATATTGCTTATCAAATAGAGTGGTGGCGCTTCTGTAACTGTAACGGTAACGGTAAGTTCGGGAGTTATCAAAGCGAAGAAGTGAAAACTGAAAGCGAAACCAAAACTGTTTACAGCTCGGTGAACATTCGCAGCATTTCGCTAGAATCTTTCAGTTTGTTTTCAATTGCAAAAGTTTCGCTCGTAATTTTGTTCGCAACTCCCTTCGTTTGTCTGCAAGCTTTTCAGCCTGACATGGAGTCGACGAAGGGAAGTCGTCTGGAGAGGTGTACTCAAAGGGTTTATTGGAATAACAATAAGCCAACAGGAAATTTGTGGTATTGAAATAATTTATTTGAAAATTCTGTCGCATAGGAATTAATCATTTTAAATTGTTTTAATTCCAATTTTTTTAGCTAGTCATATGAGTATTTCGTATTTATTTTATTTAATATTTAAAATTACTAATAACTAAAGCCCAAAACAAAAAAATTTTGGTGCAGTTATTAAGATATCATGTTCAGCTTCTGTATTTTCATATATATTTTAATAACAAAACTAAATTTATTGATGGCAACTAACCTTTTTGCTATCCAAACTATTGTAGCAGCCCACGGATTTTGCTGTTTCTAACGCTGCCATTGCATTAACTTATCTGAAATATCATAAATATAAACCTACCGCATTGCATCATTGGGCAAATTTGCTGAGCAGCATACAAGACAGCTGGCAGTGTAGGGAGATAGGGGATCATAGTCAAGGAAAAGAGAGTCGCGACTTTTCCTGGAACATGTGTCCACGAATGCTGCTTGATTCATTTGGTACTGGAGTTACTTTTTCCCCCCGTGCGGCTCTCTCCTCTCTCACTGATGTTCACATCGCAGCCACGCCTGACACTTGAAAACATCAATTTATTTTTATTTCCCAGGGTGTCTCGCTGGAATCCTTTCGCTGGGTGTTTTCAGTGTCTTTGTACCCAAAAGACCAAAGCTGCCCCATCGAAAAAGCAATGGCGCAACCCCCACTGTCGACTGAAACCCATACCCATATTTATTATGTGCTATGGGATGGGGTCTTGCTTAGTCATTCAATTCAATTGATTCAATTGGGATTGTATCGGTTTTTTATGTGCATTTTGTCCCAACACTGTCGCACACATATCTAGTTCCCAGATCCTTGTTGTTGCCGTTGCTGTTGCTGTTGCTCCCGAGTGTCTCATTTATCTGTGGTTAGTGGAGGACTCTTCCGTTTGCACTTTATTGTAAAAAGGGAAAACGGTCTGCGTGCTTGGGAGCCGAACCATTTGTGAAATTTAATAATAAGTATACTATAATTTTACTCGCTTTCCATCTCCATTTTCATTTGCCCTTTTTTTTTGGCAACAATTTTTTTTTTATAGCCCGATAATGTTATTAGCCCTGACCATTTGCGAGTAGGCACCTTTTTTTTTGTTGGTTTGTCGTCTTTCGATTGGTGATTGCTATCGCACTCAAATGCCATGACTTGTGCAATTTGCATCAGAAATTGTGTCACGACTAGTTTCGTTACACATCAATGCGGCATTTGCCTTGCCTCTTTGTACTCCAAACTATCTCACTCTTTCTGTTTCTCTCTCATACACATTCTGTTGTTATCTGTCTCTAGTTGAGGAATTTTGTTTCGCTTTGAGCTCGGACTGAGGGAGCTTGTTGCTTCTTTGCATGCTTTTGTGTAGGTTCAAATATTTTTGCGACTAGCAAGAGCCTCAGTGCACAGTGGTTTGAGCTTGGGGTCTTGGGTTTGGCAGGGGAATGGAAGTTGGAATGCTCTACGGTCAGTTGGTTGCCAGTCATAGAAGGAATGTTGTGTGTGAGTAACATTAAGTACAAAGTTGTTTAAAAGACAAAGATCGAAAAAATATCAAATATTATCAATGGCTTTAACAACTGTACAGAATACAGAAACTGTCTATATTTAAATATTTTTAATATTTTAATTATTTTTTCATAACAAATTTAATTAAATTATAATATTAATAAAGTATGCATTGTGACTAAATATAGTACTTTTTTAAACGACAATAACAATTATTTAATAATAATGTTTATTTTTTGTCATAGTTTTTCCTACATTATGTTGACTAGTGCATAACTGTGCGTATGAGTAATATTTGTTAGACTCTGTCAGCCACTGCTCAAAGATATATTTCTTAGCTATTGAGCCACTTTTTGAGTTGCAACTTGCACAATTGTTTGAGGCAACCGAAAGTTTCTTTCGATCTGTTTTCCTCTTTCATTATTCTGTCCAATTTCTTTATTTAGTTTTCTTTTGGCTAAATCCCTGAACACAAGTGTCTGAAAGTTGTGCGCTTTAAACTTTTTGCAGTGCAGTTTTTGGCATTAATATCAGTTTGTTTTTGCTTTTCTTTTTATTTCATTCTCTATTACACACGCATTCCTTTTTACATTGCTTCGCGTATTTGTTGTCTGTTATTCTCTGGCATTCGAATTGCAATTCCTAAAGAAAATGAGAAATATTCAAGAGTATCAAACTACTCGGCAATGAACCCAAAACACTGAGTTTGAATGTTTTTTTTTGCCATCTGTCGTAAGTATTTCTATGTGTTTTTATTTCATTAAACTCACCAGTCAGTTGCTTAGTCAGTCAGTCAGTCATTCAGTCCGCCAAGCATCAGTCATTCAGTCAGTCCGCTATATTTTGTAAAGTATGTTCTGCTTTTCATCCAAGTTGTACTTCAAACAAGAAACTATTCATTCAAACTGTTGGCATAAAGATGTGAATATTTTGCTTTGAATAAGCAAAGTATTGATTGAAAATACATATAATATTTATGTTTATTTATCTTTAATATCTTTTTAATATTGAAAATGTTTGCAAAGTATTTCGAGTGGGTGTAAGTTGTTAAAACAACATAAAATTAAACTATTCAAAATTTCAAAAGCCACAATCAGTCAATGTAGTGTGACTGTGTACGTATAAAATAACCAAAAAAGTACCAGAACCTCACTTTTATTTAAACTCAAAATTAAATCGCATTTAACTCAAATTATAAATAATTTTCACATATTTTTTTTAAAAGAAATTTACAAAAGTTGCTTTAGTTTAGCTAGAATTTTGCTAATAGCAGCATAGTGACTGTGAATTGAGCATATAACCAACGTGTGTTTTGCTGGCGTTGAGTCGGTTTTTTTTTTGTTTTAAATAAGAAACACGTGGCATGCCACATAAAATGCGGTTGCTGAAGTTGCACATCGCTGCAGCGCAGAAAGCTGCAGCGAAAAGCGCGTAGTTTTGCATGTTAACATGCCGTTGCTTATGTTTTCCTTTTCTTCTCTTCCATTTCTCATTTCCCTATTCTACCAGTTCGTGTGTTATAGTTCTTGTTGTTTTTGTTATTGTTGTTGATACAGCACCCTTGGCTCGTTGTTTTTCCTTGTTGCTTCTGCTGCTGCACCGCGAAAAACGACATTTCAAATGCCGCACTAAATTACTACAACACGCACTGACACACCCCCAACTCGCCCGCCCCCCATTTCCGCATTTTCCTTGCTCCTTTCATAGTTTATTTACTTATATGCGAAATGCCGAAAAAAAAAATAGAAAACTTTCTGCAACGACTACAATTTACGCTTTTCCCTGCATTTTTCATGTGCATCGCAGTCGTTGTTGTTGTTTTTCCCTCATTTTGCTGACAAAGTTTTTATGGCCGCAACATACAACAATTGCTTGTTTTTGTTGTTCTGCGGTGTGTGTGTGTGTGTGTGTGGTCCTGCATGTAATGTGCATCTGGCAGAAAAACTTTGTCAAATCATTAAGAAAAACACTCAAATGCAAAGCCAAACTGCCGAGGCTCTAAGCTGGCAGCTGAGAGCTCTCAACTAACCATAAAAACACATCAAAGTCTTGAGGAGAAGTCTAATTTGGTTTGTTAGACCTGCAGCCTTAATTAACATAACCAAAAGAGTTCATATTAGTTACGATTTTAGTATCAATTAAATAAGGTTAAAAGTTGTACTACATTAAATAATATTTGCATTATCATTTGACAAGTTTGTTACGATTAGTACATATATTTTCAGTTATATGTAATATAATCTGCAGTTGATTAGTTGTTTATATTAATAAAAAAAGTTTCATAAGTACATGAATAATATTTGTCCTTATGCATTTATTATTTGGTGTGTAGTACTTATACTTTAAATCATTCTATTTCTGAAATATTTTGCTATTTTATTTTAAACTTAAAGCCGCCTTCCCACTTGATCCCCTTTGACCCACATTTCTTTTTAGCTCTGAATAGTGCTTACTTTTTGGCCAGTTCAAGCGGTTTTAATGAAGCCTTTTGGTCGAAACTCTAAAAGCCTCATGGCTAAAATAAAACTCTTTACTTTTTGGTTTTTTTTGTGCTTTCCAAGTTGTCTATTAGTGGCTTGAACGGTGCATCAAAAGCCGTTCATTGCCTCCATTTAGTTGCCACTTCAAGTCCTGGCACTGTCAAAAGACACACATACACACACACTCATGGAACTGATCCGGCATTTAGTCGGTTGTCAGCGCCACTAAAAGTGTAATCAACAGTATTTCTTTATAGCAGAATACCCTTTAAATTTGATATACTAAATTCTCAGTTTAATAACAGAAATTGTATACATGCACCACATTTTTTATATGCCTAAATTTCTATCTCTCCAAACTTTTATAAATCTTTTCTTTTCTTGTATACTTTCAAATTACAGTTAAAACTCGTAACACACATCGTTTTTTCGTATCATTAATTTTATTTATTTTATAAAAAAAAATACTGTTAGTCGGTTTGGAATTCAGCTTACAACTGAGTTTTGAAAACTTGTTGGCTTACACACTAAATACTTGGTTAATACTTGGGACATGCTTGGAGTATGTTTTTTTAAGGGTTTTTTTTTTTAAATGCTATTTTTCATTGCCAGATTTTTAGTGTTGTTGTATAGAGTGCGTTATTTTTGCTGCGGTTCGTTTTTCGTTTAGTGCCACTTTAATCCATTGATCTGACGCGGATCAACGTGGAGTCCAAGTTTCTCCAGTTTGCGTACCTTACTCATTTGCTTGGTCAGTTTGCGTTTGAAGACAATCTCACGATTCAGATTCATTATTTCCATGGTATCCAGTTGCCGAATGTTCTTAATGGTTTGCAGTATCAGATTATCGGTCAAATGCAGCTTGATGGTGGACATCTTCATAAAGGGAGCGTCCCGACGGCGCAGCTCCTCTCGATATGCAAAGAGGGTGTAGGGCAGCGAGGGTAGCTGCGGCAGAGGTCGCTCCAAATTCGGAAATAGTTGCTCTGCCATTCTGAGTGTAACTTACTCAAAAATCTAAATATTTTTACGAAATTTTGCGAGTCTTATGCTGGTAGTATATACGATGTTGTCACGTTGTCTGTTTGCCGCGTAATGCGTTTTCTTTAGGAATGTCTTTGATTTTTATAGCTCAGCATCTGTTTTACCTGAAATACCGACTTACAGCTGTCACAGTCTTTGGTTTCTTTTGGAAAATTACATCTGTCCCTTTCAGGGGAAGTTCGCGCAGCTGTCCCGCCTACCTGCTCCGTGGCAGCTGCAAGTGGCACGCGATTAGCTAGAGTTGCATCTCAAGTCCTTTTGCTTAGCACCTTCTACGGAAGCTGGACCAAAACTACAAAATTTCCATATTCATAATACATTATAGAGAGTTCTTAGTTTTGCGAACAACTATAAACCGTTTTGTCGCATTTCAAGCAAATGCGATCTTTAAATTTTAATGAGCTCGTGACCTGGAAAATGCAAAACAACCAACACCAACTATAAATAGATATGCACGGGAATATATGTATATATACCATATGCATGTGTATACATATTTAATTTTTTTGTGGTGCTGCTACCGGTTTTCGTCATTTGAAATGGGATTCCTTTTACGAGTAGCGAGTTCTTTGAATTCGCTTGCCGCATTGCAATTAAAATAAATTGCATTTGGTCAAAGGATATTTCTCAGTGCATTTTCGTGTGCATCACAGGACATTCGCTTAATTATACAAATTGGCACTTGCCTCTGTGTATATGTATAATATATTGTATGTCCAACATTCATGCACTTTAATATGTCTATAATATCTAATTATAGCATATTGAAATGAAACACAAAGAGAAAGGGGATAGAAATGCTGATACATGGTATCAATATAATTTCCTAGTAATCTATTTTTATGGATTTGACAGATAAGTTTGCAGCAAACACATATTAACATAATCTTTATCGCTATATTTATTTTATAGTTTTTCTTACTCCTTTTTTGTTATCATAATCTCTATCATTCACTAATCCTAAGCCAAATTTCAAACTCTAATATATATTTAGTTCAAATTTAATCCTCTTTCAGTTGTAAGCAAGTGAAACGTGTCTTAAGATTGTATAGTTAGAGATAAAACAAAATATTCTGAATATCAGCATTACCTATTACTAATTCTAAGAGCATAAATGTCAAACTAATTTATATTCAATATATAGCTTTGCTTTACTTCAAAATGTAAAACCTCTATTAAAATGTACACATTTTTTTATTTTAAGAACTTACATTTTTGTAAGATACTTGAAGCGTTAACTAGTTTACAGTTTTCGGTAGCTTAACATACTGTTAACAGCTGCTGTTAAGCAGGAGCAACAGTTTATTTATGCATGCTGAGTTAATATTCAGTTTTGTGCCGTTTTGATTCAGTTTGTTGTTGACTTCAATGTGTTAATCACAGCAGCATTTTGTGGCATGCAACCCGAAATGATTGCCAAACACATTATCTGTATTATTAATGAGCTGCATGCCAAACATGCCACAAATGCCACGTGGGGCAAGCATTCTGTTTGTCGTCGTTGTTGGCCTGGCATGTCACCGGGTTGTTGGGTCATTGGTTCGTTGAATTATTGGATTGTTCATATTGGTTATTTGACTGGTTGGCTCGTTTGCTCGTTATCTCATAACGTAACAGGTTTATTTTTATTTACAATTTTTTAAATTTCCGTTTTTATTGTGTCGCTTTTGGGTGTTTAATTAATTGAAAGCGTTTTTATCACGCCGCATTTCTGTGGCAACGTTTCTTCTGTTTGGAATTGACCGTAATAATATTGACTTTTTGCACGGCCACAAGGATGCTAGAGCACGCATGGATGTGCAAGGAAATGTCAGGAACACATACAAACACACAGTAACTATTGCGGATTGCATTGAAAGAATGGCAAACCATAAATGAACTTTTGCTTCTGTTATCGCCTTAAATTAATTGAAATTGTTCATTAAAATGTTTTCGTTTACTCGCTTAATATTTCAATTAACTTTCTCAATTGCATTAAATAAAGTCTTAATCACATTTTCATAATATCTATATTTATTTTTAAAATTTTAATTGGATTATATGCATTTTATAAGTATAAACATGAAAATTGTTGTTGTCTCTTTAGTGGTTTTCTTAACGAGTTTCACTAAACAACGTTTTAATTGTTATAGTAGAAGTCCACATCTGTGTATATTCTTTATTTTAACTATAAAACACAACACAACTTGTTTAAATATATGTTAGATATATTTTGTTTATCAGTATCTGAGCAGCGATTAAAACTTCGTTACGTGTCAAAGAACGCAAAGAGCCATTTGAACTTGGCTATCAATCAAAATAGAGACAGTAATTGCAATTTGTGGTAGCAGGAACTGTGTACACTGAACTACACTAAAACTACACTGCACTACACAAACTAAAAGCACACATACACTGCTTGTTTGCTCTATATATCCGTGGGGAGATTTTGTCGCGCTTTTAGTTCACATTTTGCTGATGGATTTCGGGGGTTCAGAATTTAAAAAAATAGAACTAGACAAGTGACTCGACTGTGAAAGACCCTGTACTTGTTGGAATTAATATTATGAGACTGTATTTCAAAGCATATATATTATTCCTTGATTTTTGAACTTTAGCTCTGATTTTCTCTAAGATCTTGGTGTTGAAGCACATATCATATCAACTACGCTATATATGAATATGTGTTCGTATGCCTGTTACACACAGTAATAGAGCACTATACTAAATTTGAGTACAGGGTCTAAAAGAACCGCAGTTGAGACAGTTTACACATGCCACCGCACAATAGTCAATTTCTAGGTAATTCACTGGTAAATGGTTCAGAGAAAAATAAACGGAGAGTTAGAGAGACAGAGGGAGGAAAGAGTGAAAGAGACACAGAGAAAGAGAGAGAGAGAGAGAGTTGTGTGCACAATTTAACGAATATACTCATTGAATATGCCACACAGGTAGCTCTGCCTTTAGGCCAGGCCAAAAACGGTTTGAAATATTTATTCAAATGAAGTTTGGCAGCTAAAGGAATTACCTGTCAGTCCTTCTGTCTGGCTGTTTGGCAAGTTTGTTGGCCAATAAATAAACAGCTTTGTCGAAAGGCTTAGTTATAATAACTCCTTTGCCAGCTCCTGTTCCTCACTCTTCCATTCTCATATTCTTTCTGGCTTACAATATCAATGTAATATGCAAATGGACAAATACGCTTTTGATCTGCGTAGAACTCCAAAGGATTTCGAACACTTTCAAGCAAACATTTTGGCTTAAAATTCCACACACAATTGCCCCGATGCTTGCCAGTGTTTTTAGTTAAAACCAATTCTGGCAGCTGCTTGCGTCTTTGGTAACAATATAATATGCTGCCTTGGCATTTCTGGCTTATATAGTCAAAAATGTTGCTGCCTCCAACGCAATGTGTGCAATGTTTTTACGACCTTTCAACCCAAACAAATTTAAGGGCCAAGCAGTTTAATGCGAAGCCAGCACAAAAAATGTGCAGCAGTCAAATCGAAAACAAAAGAATTAAAAAATGTTAGATTTTATAAGCAATGCTGTACTCTATTTACTATGTGTAACTTTAAATAATATCGTCTCTACCTGACTAATTTTTACAGAATTTTTATTTATTAACCAAAAACGTTAATGTCAACCAACATTCTGCGGTGTGAAAAATTACTTGTTACTTATATAATTATTTCATTAGGCTTCTGTATTCTAGATTCTCACAAAATCCAGTTAATTTCGTAATTCAATTATGCAAAATATTTGCATGTGGCGTTGTCAAGTAGAAAATGGAAAATGCCACTGCCAAAAATGAGCTCATTAAATTCCCTAAAATAAATTGTCAAATTTATCCACACATAACACACTAACCATATATCGGGTTTCAGGGTTTTATGTTTTATGTCCTGTGGTAAAATGCATAATTCAGTGAATAACAAAAACAAAAACAATAACACTGTCATATATTAGTATCATAAGCCAAACAAATGTCAAATTTGTTCAAAATTCATCTAATCGCATTTGTATTTATTATTAGCAGTATTTCAGGCCACTGCAATGTGGTAAACCAGTTGGTGTGATACTGTAGTTTGTTGAGGCAATCAAATAAATGTCAATTATAATAATAGAAATTTGTAGATTGTTTGAAAGTAAAGAGACTACTTACTTAGTATATTATTTATTTCATTTATAAAAGCGCTAGAAATGAAACTAATATTAGTTTTTTTTTTAGCATTTAGTTATACTTTAAGTATTTTATAAAAGAGTTTTTATAAAAGAGTAACTATCAGTGGATAAAATATCCCAAACTTAAGACTGCCTATTAAAAAATGAACTCGATTATTTCATGTTTCAATTCGCGGCATTCGAATTGAATAAAATTTCGTCGTAAGTTGCACTTGAGTGCATTTGTATATTTTTAACAATTAATCAATATCAATAACTGCTTCGAGCCTCAGAGATAATTCCAATAAAATTTTTACAGCCTCTCTGTGATCAAGAGCGCCAAAAATAACAAGAGGAAATGAAAAAGAAAAGCAGCAGGAAAATGGCAACAGTTTTATCCGTACAGAATGAAAGGAAAAGCGAATTGCCAGCTACTCGTAGTACTGCTGGTCTGTATGTATATGTGTGTCCACTTTTCGTGTCCGTGTGGAGCCATAAAGCAGCTCGTAAATTTCAGCGCACTTGCCACGCGAACCGGTTGCCAGTTTTACCACTTTCCAGTTGGCGGTTGTCTTCGCCTTTTGCCACCAAAAACTGCCACCAGAGTTGCCACCCCAACGCGCTGTGTCTCCATGTCTGCATTGTCTGCTCTGTTATTGTCTTTTTTTGTTTTTTTTTCTGTTCACATTGTATGACTGTAACTTGTTATTTTTCCTCATGTTTTTTTTTTCTGAAGCCTGAGCTTAACAATGAAAATTCACGCTGTTGCGGTGGTCAACGATGCTGTGATACACTAACAGAGGGTATGTGAAGTGTGCTGTGAAGTATCGCGAACTCCACTTGGTGTAAAATGGTAGTGTATCTATTAATCGGTTTACATTTCACTTTGTCTTCGTTTACGCAAGTTCAAAGTTTCGCCCTTGGTCGCCATATTCAGGAACTATCTTTTCACGGATTTCCCAGTGTGTGTGGGTGTGTTATTGTGTGTGCTGGGTGTTGAACAATAGCTGTGAAATAATCACTTGCTTGTTTGCACTTTATTAAGTGGCAGTGCGTAGCAGCAAGTTCGCTTTGTAGTTCAGCTTGTAACACCCGCGGCATTTTCAAGTTAATATATGTAATACATAGATAAAGGTGAATATTTGATTGTAAAAGGTTTCCCAATTAATTGAAATGAAAAATAGAAATATAAAAAGAAATTACTTGTGTATACTATAAATATCTTAATTAGTTTTAAGTTAAAGATATGTATGTATCAAAGGTGCTTTTTTAAATTTCTTGTATTTAGATAAGTTGTTGAGTCACTTCTTCTTTAAGTGTAGATAAATGTAACTAGAATTTTAGTCAGTATTTTTTGTATATTTTCTAAATACTTTGTACATACCACACCAACACTTCACTCTATAAACTTTTCAGCAATATTTAATTGCTTCACAAAGGTGACCACCGAAAATGCCAATTTGGCGACCTTTTAGTAAAAAAAAATAATTTAAAAATATATAAAAATAATATTACCTTTTAAAGTTACCGTAATATTAGTGCCCAATGATATGATAAATATGCCGCCGGCTGTCATAACAATGGGTTGCTGAATATTGTGCAGAAAGTATAAGAATGCTGTCTTATAGCGAGGATCGGCATTTAACCAATTGGAATGAAATAAACAATTCGTAAGTTCTTCACAGTCTTGTGTAATCATATTGCAGATATAACAAAACGGAAAGGTTTGCATCAACAGACATAAGAGGAAAATGAGTGTTCCGAATCCAGTCCAGAAGGTCGAAAAGTACATAATATTGATTATAGCAATACCGATGACAAGGCCGCAAAGTAAAAACTGTGTACAAATTGTGGCAGAGACAACGGGTTTCAATACGTTGGAGTATCTAGGAAAAAGCAATAAAAAAATTAAATAAAAGAAAAATTTATATCATGTGTACAACATAAGAGTTTATAAAACAAATGGCCTCAAAAGTAGTTCCTACAATTCTTGTTTCTGTATTAAGTAAAGGGTCTGAAATAAATACTTACTTGATTATCAAGCGATGATCTTCAATGCATTTGATCAACTCCGCATAGTTTTGATCCTCAGTCTTTGCGGGATCTGTGCGAAGACTTTGTAAACGCTTCTTGAGAAACGTGATGTGAGTACGTAAAATCACAAAATATATAATGGGATAAACATCAGCCATTTGGCACTGTAGCACAGCTCCATACATCCATAAATATTCCACAAGGCTAGCAAGCCAAAAATGCAAATTACTTGCCTCCCAGTCAATGAAGGGATTGTACAACTTGTAGGGTAGACGACCTGAGAAGGCGCCAGCTAGAAATGTGGATGCGCTATATGATGAATACATAAACTGATAAATCATGAAGGTACGGTTACAAGATGCCACAGTTCGATGCAGTAGCTCACGATCTTCGGTACTGCTGCAACGTTTGTCCATGATACTTAGCAGTTCCTTCGCCTTTTGGAAACGCTTCATTCCAGCAAACGTATAGCATGCCTTAATACTAGATCCAAGGCAATTGGGACCAATTTGCAATGAGGTGAGAAATTGTCCAGCCGTAAAGCTACTCAAATCCTTGACGTAGCTAACAATCAGCGATACAATCAACAGTATTATAAAAGCAATCGTTGTAAATGCTGTCCACAGTGCATAGATTTTACTCCAGATTTTATGCTTTGGTGGCATCCAGCCAACAGCACTCATTCCTCGATCCAGATATATAAATGAGTCCCGGGATGTTACTTGCTCCTTCAAGGACCGAACTCGCATGCGAGGAAACAATTTAAGCAGCATTTTGCGTCTTGTTACTTTGGCTTAATAGTGTTGAACACATTCAGCGTGCACTTTGCTTTTATAGTTTTTCGATTCAAATGCTGAAAAAAATATTTATAATTCTTACAAAGTTTTAGTTTTGGTTTGGTTTAATTATTCACTTTGGGAACTCATAAGCTGCTAATTGAAAATTTCAGTCCAAATGCTCTAAAACTAAATTATTCATTTTTTTCTGTGTGTAATGAAAACTTGAGCTTCTGTTTTACTTTCTTTCTTGAATGTGTTCTTTTATAACATATTGTGTTCTTTAACATTCCAACCATATTTTGCCGATTAAATATTGAATTTGTTAATGTTTTCAATTTTCCTGATTTTAAGGAAAACAGCTGTGCATTAAATATAATCAATACCCAACAGTTTCAATAAAAAGGCAATCTAAATATTTAAACAAAAGCAAACAGCTTGTCTTTTATTGATATTGATATTGTATTAATGCATTTTATGTGTTTAGCCTAATGACCATAATAAATTTCATATTCCAAATTATGTTTAAGATATTTTCTATGCATTTTGGATAAATTTACAAAATTAAGCTAAACTTATGCTTAACTAATGCCTGCAATGATCAGTGCCTTGAGAGAAGGTGGAAAAACGGAAAATATATATTTTGTCGGCATTGCAGTCTCATCATACGTACTTTTGTGTTGGTCCCAAATCGTTTTGTCTGCCTGTCTGTTTATTTGGGTGCGGAATGCTATTTGTGGTATTTGAAACACGCGGCGCACGCTGCGTATGAACTATTTTCTTAAGCTCATACTGCCAAGACAATTTGCCCCCGCTCTTTCCATCTCTCTTTGTTCGGTTGGAAAAGCCAAAAGGCTGCGGATGCTTGAACTTTGCAAGGATTTCGCCTCCATTGCTCTTTCCTGCTTTGAGTCCTTGTGTGTGCGTCATATGTGTTTATATAAAACTCTTCGTTTCGTTTTGGTGCATTTTTTTTTCGTTTCCCTCATTGAAAGCATCTGTAAGTTATTTTTATAGAGCTACTTTATATGTATGTACATACATATGTGTGTAGATATGTATATACTTGTATATGAGGAGGAAGAAGGAACAGCGTTGCACAAAATGCGCTGTCAACTTGAGCGACGGTTTATTTATATGAGCAGCCATTAAAATCAACGCCCTTTCATCACATTTTGTATACTCTAACAAAGGGGTAATCATGAGGTATTTATTACATTAACTAATGCATTTTAATGGTTAGTAACGTGCCGAGTTTTTCAGTTTACATTTAAACTTTAAGTTGTGCTTTATAAATTAATATTTGTCTTTCATTGTGTTTAGAGTACCACAGCTTCCACTTCAATTCTGCATTCTTTTTTAAGCCATAATTTATAGCTTGTTGGCAATGAAATACTTTTCGTGCTGCAATCTAGCAAAATTACACGCTCTATATACAGCAATTCATTTTAGTTTTTTAATTAAACAGCAGCAGCATCAGGGACAATAGATAAGTGTATTTTACTTGCAATTGACGGACTTAAGATACCTTGTAAGTCAGCACAATCTAAAGATAGAATTACGTTTAGTTTCAAGCTAACTTTACGATTAATTTATACTGTTAAGAATCGCTTCGGACTTTACACATAATTTTCCAATTTTTATCTACACCATTTTCAGTTTTCCAAACGAAAGCTGAGTATCAAAAGGCTGATGCTACATTTACCAAACGCACAGACATAAATCAAGCAAATGTAACGCCGTTTGAATCTGCTCTTAGTCGGGGCATTGGACAAGGACATGGATTTGGACATAGACAGGGACATGGACATGGACATGCTGCAGATTTGACGAGGCCAACAGTTGCCAACTTGCACATAGAAACTGGTTTAAAATTTGTGAATTGCATTGCCAAACTGTGTGCCAGGCAGACAGTGGGTGAGAAGGAAACAAGAATGGCCAAGGGTAAAGTTTTAGCGCAAAAAAAAGGGAAAAAAAACTAACGAGCATCAGTGTAAACTGTCGCGTCGAGTTCTCATTAAACTTGCAAGTAAAATGAAGCAAAAAGCTCTTGTGGCAGGCAAAGCGCATTAGTTTTGTGTCCATAGTGCATCCCTAGAAATTTTCACCCAAAGCTTTTGAGTTTGTCACGTCAACAATTTGCTGCGACTACAAATTAGTTAAGAGAATTCATTGAATGTTATTTGAAATGTAAATTGAAATGGAATGCCAATGACAATGACAATGACAATGACAATGACAAGGACAATGCCAATGACAATGACAATGACAATGACAATGACAATGACAATGACAATGACAATGACAATGACAATGCTTTCATAACTGAAAACTGTAGTATAACTTTTTTATAACATTGTCTACGAATGACCCACTCTCTTCTTCTCCCTTTGTGTATTCTTTTTTAACAATTTTCAGAGGTCTGTGGCAAATCTGCAGCAGAATGCAACTAGCAAAACGCATACAGCTCCTGTTATTACTGCTGCAGCTGGGTGTGTGTTTGCTAGCAAACTTTTGGAACATTTATCTTCGTTATTATGACGCCCGAATGGGCTATCAGCGGCAAGTGGAGCGACTGTTAAATATTTGGAGAGAAGCGACAGTTGGAAACAGAATGCGTTGAGGCCCTAATGCGGGCTTTGGGCCCCGGACAGCTTCTGGCTAAGCAGACTGCTGCCCTGCCTCTGGTTTTTTGATACCCCCCGCTAGTAGGGTATTGTCAAAAAATGCTACAACTTGTCATACACCAGAGCCAAGGACAGGAAGTTGGAACAGGACATGGGACGTGGACAGAGTTGCATTCTGGCCTGAGTTTGGAAGACAAAAAACATCTCTGGAGCTCGGAGACCGGCAGTTGTAAACGGGAAGGAAGTGGTAACTTTTTCCTGCACTTAATTAGTTTGGGCATAAGTGGAGCAGAAAAAGTTCTGCGCCATGTTCCAGAATTCTGCGAACTGCAAAAGACGACGCCAACGAGGGAAGAAGGTTGTGGCAACCAGGGATGCAAGTGTGCGGTGGAAACTGGAGCCAGGCGATTGCGACTCGAGGCGACGTCTCCAGTGCCGACGGTTTGTCATCTGTCTCTTAGTTTTCTCTGTCCTCCTCTTCCCTCTCCCACCCTATCGTTCTCTGTCTGTATGTGTGTGTGTGTGGGTGTGTGTGTTGCCAAGGAAATTGCCTCATAAATGTTCATTACACAGTTCTGTGCAACTGTCGAATGAATGGGCGTTTCTCATGGTGTGGTAAGGAGGGAAACATGGAAAGATGGGCGTTTTGAACCAAATGGGCCAAAGGGCGTGGCATCTGCCCATGCACAGCACTTACTTGAAAAGGAAAATTTCAGCAGAAACAAGAAAAAAACAGAAAACATTATTGCAGGAGATAATTTTGCACTGATTTATGAACACCATTCAAATGAAACAATAGATTTTCTAATAATTTACTGAGAATTTATTGATGGTACAAACACCTTTATACTCTGTAATAATTTAAAGGTGTTGTATATGTTTAATATCAATAGTTTACTTAGGTATTTCCCTTTTTTTAATATTTAACTATTGATATAATTTTCTTCGATTCCATTTGCATAATTCGTAAGTTATTCCAAATAGCTATCGAGATAAATAGAACATACATGATCCAAAAATATTATTTATTTTCATGTCAATTGTCTTCAAATATTCAACTTATACGTATTTCCGTTATGCTTTTAGCTAAACAAGAAAGTTTTTCTTTAGTGTCTTTCAAAATTGTATCAAGCAATTCATTTAATGAATTGGATACAAAAACTTTTATGAGGCAACATTTCCGCAAACATTTCGAGAACAAAGACAGTTGCAATAATTGTTCTCAGATAATAAGAACTTTTGGAGCCGGAGCTCATTTAACCTTTTTGGGTTGGCCATGTCCTTATTGTTCATTGAACCCACTGAAAATTATGCTTCTTTTGTCAGCTGCTTTATCACACACATTTTGCTTTTGTCTCTTCCCAAGTCGGACTGATTTGATGAGCTTTGTGAATGACCCCACGTGTTAATTATATACCTGCAGTTATCACAGCTACAACAAGAAGATAATATATCGCGAACAGTGCCAGCCAGAATTTATATGACATACAAAATAGCAACGAATGGAACTGAGGAGAAAAGGACGACGACGTGTTTGTAGCAGAATGCTGCCATTATTTGTAACAATAAGCAAACAATAAAACATTAGTGGACCTGATAAAGCAGCGCATCCATGCTGCCATCGCTACCTTCACCCTACCCTCCCTCCAATCAGTCTGTACAATTGCCCCAAGTTGGGGCAAGTGGGGGAAGGCATGTGTCAGCGAGCTGCTTAGCGCCCTAATGCGATTATTAAGTGCCAAGTGCGATGGCAGCGTGTAAAATTCATTATACTGTATGTGTGTAGTATGTATTAGGATACGACCGATTCTCTGAGTTCATTGGCTTCTTTCCACGCTTCACTCGTTCATGCAATGCGCGTACTCAATATCCGGTACGGACACCCAAAGCACCCAACATCACAGTTACGTCTTTAGCGCCATCCCCGTCTGCACTGCAAAAAACTAGGCATTGGCTCAGCAATTGTATGAATTAATTATGTTATTTAAGCATAAAAAATAATGATAATAATAATAATAAAATAAAATGTGGCATGCTCTTCATCCTACATATTCTTCTACATAAGTACATCTTAAATATTGGTTATCAATTTATTTTTGCCAGTGTACTTTGGCTGTTCCAGCTCCTTTGCCATTTCCATCTCCGGCTTTAGCAATTGCCTTCCTTTAACCGCGGCGATCCGCCGTCTGTGTCGCA
Source organism: Drosophila tripunctata (assembly GCA_035047385.1). Lineage (NCBI taxonomy): Eukaryota > Metazoa > Arthropoda > Insecta > Diptera > Drosophilidae > Drosophila > Drosophila tripunctata. The sequence continues at coordinate 866,312 of JAWNPS010000225.1, forward strand.
ATAAATTAAGAGCACAAATAAATCATCCATTTTAATGTGACAGTTCCGACAAACGCGCTGTTCCCACTGTCTTCCTGTCCTCCCAGCCCCTTTATGCCCCCAGGCTCGCAAACTGACTGCTGGTAGCGTAACTGTAGCCTCAATTTCGACAAAGAGGACATTGTTTTGAATGCGACACACAGCCTGGCATCATCTACTACCATCTTGCTTGTTGGCCATATTTAGCGGGTTCATTCATTCTGGCTTTTTCCCTCCATTGTTTGCACATTGCCATCCCATTTCATTCCTCTCCCTCTTGCCTTTCGTACATACAGCCAGAACATTTTGTTTTGTGCTAAGTACTTGGCCTAACTGTGGCACTTAATATTTTCGATTTTCCCTTCGTTTTTCCCAGTTGTGTCTCAGTTTCCTTAGCGGAAGTGCTGCCATTACACAGTGAGAAAATGCGTTTGGAATTTATAAAGTTCCTTTTAAGTTGTTCGACAGTGCGTATGATTAATACGATTTATTGAGGTTACTGACTTCCAACGCAAAACGGTTTTAGGCCAATCGAATGGAGTTCATCACGAGATCAGATACATGAAGCTCTAAGCTGCTTAATACAATTTTTGAGGATAAATTTAAGTAGTAGATAAAACAAAGTTTAAAGTTGTAAAATATTTTCATTAAGTTTAAGCTTTACTGCTACAATAGTGCACTTAAGAGTCACATCGAGAAGCATTTCCTATGCATTTTCGTTGCTTTGCAAGTTATTTAATCCCTAAATTGTCTGTTATAATAATTATTATTTATTTTATTTATTTATTTTTTTTTTTTTTTTTAAGACTTGCTGAATTTTTTCTCAAACTTTAAATCGATTTTTCATTGCACATTCAATAATTTTTCGTCTTTCTCTGAAAAGTATGCTACACTTTTGCCAAGTTTTGCTGTTTATGAAAGTAATTAATTAGTTAATAAACTGTAAGTAAAGTATATTAAATATGAATATTTTAAAAAAACTGTAAGTGAAAAATAGTAAAAAATTTTAAATAAAATAAGAATGAGATCATTAAAATAATAATTTACCGAAATTCATTCATTTAAAAAAAAACTTTATTCGTTATCTCTATCTATCTCTTACCTGCAATTAAGTGATAGCTACACGCAGGAAAACCTTTACAACTTGAGCAAGGGTAAAGAAAATAAGTAATCAAACATGCTGTGATTGTTGCCTTTCTGTGTTCGAATTGTTAAGAATTTTGCAGTTCATATTGAGTGCATTGCAGAAGAGCAACAAGAAATGATGATGACGATGATAATGATAATGATGTCAGCTTGGTCGGTGAGGGTCAGGTGGCAACCAGCTAAGTTCCTGGAACTGAGTGCGAGGCACATCTTCATCAGTTGACACTTCATATCCTTTGAACATTTTCCAATTGAACTGACTCTGTATCTAGCTAGCCCTCGCCTCTCTCTCTCTCTGTTTCTTACTCTCCGCTGCTCTTTAGTAGCTTTGCCTTGCTCTGTGGTGCCATTAGAAATATTGCGCGTCCAACGATTCGATTTCTATATTAGAAAAATCTTTTTGTTGCATTCGCTGTGCTGTCAAGTGGAAAGTGAAAAGTCGGTGCAAAAAAAAAAAAAATAAAAGAAGCAAGAAAGCAATAGCATTGCCAATGGCAGGTATAGCACTGATTGTGAAACACAGATAGACTTTGTAAATAGATGAAATGTTACTCAGATACAACCCTAGTGTGTGTGTGTGTGTGTGTGTTCTGAGTCAGCAATTCAATTGGCTTGAGCACTTTTCAAATTTGATCGAGTGAATAGCGCTACAAAGAAGCAAATTGAAAATGTAGTTTATATAGATCAAATACTGAGAAGCAATCAGTAAATAAAACAAACTCAGGTCTAATAGCTTCGCATTAACTTTCTATGAAAAAGAAAAAAAAATTAAATTAAATTCAAATATTTACATAATTTAAAGTCTAAAACTGAGAATGATGCCACAAAAATATAAAATATTTTATTACGTATTAATCAATATCTTATGTCTTATATTTTCGCCTGGACATTGATCATTGAGTGAAACAGTGATTTACTCTAAATTATTATTGCTTAATGTCTTAAATAGCTAAAGCATAGCCATGTAATGAGCATTACATCACAATTGTGATGAAAATTGCAAATGTTGATTGCATGGCCCAAAGGCTAGGAGGCTGGACTAAGGGGGGCAGGTTGGCACCCTCTGGCGTAAGCCCAAAAAACACCCGGAGCAACCCCCAAGGCTGCTCGTAATGAACGTCTATTGCTGCATTCGCCTGTTTGGCGTTAACCGCGCGATATTTTCTAATTAGACAACAACAAAAAAAGGCATTTTCCGTTTACACTCCCTCTTCCATGCCCTGGACCACTCCATCTGTAGATCCGGCAACAGGCGCCGCATCATGGTAAAAGCTATGGCAAACAATTTGGCCAAAATGCAAACAAGCAGCGAATATGGTAAAACTCATTAGCGCCAATTGCAACAGCCGCAGAACACAGCAGGGGTGAATTGGGTCTACCAGGGTTGCCACCTCCTCCCGGGAGACGCAAAGAAATGCAATTGAATATCGAAATATGTGAACTGAAAATGTCAAAAACGATTTATTGATAATTAGCTTGTGGATTTTTATTTCCATATTTGAATTTCGTCAATTTTTGATGCATCTACATATTTGATGAGGGAAACCAACCCGGGACTAACCAATTTGCATGCAACTTTGATTTCTATGCGGAATTTGCTTAACAATTTGTATACAGTTTAGCATAAAAACCATATGAGTTGCCGTTAGAAAATATTTATAAAATTCCACTGGGTTATGAGATAAACTATTAAGCATTTTGATGAGAGAAAAGTATACAATTTTTCGAATAATAAGAGCCACTTGGTTTTAAACTCAGATTTAAAAGTGTTGGCATCAAGAAAATGATTTATTATTTACAAAAAAGAAGCTTAATCCTTTTTGTTTAACATAAAATATAATGAAAGTACATTTATACAATTTTCATTTATATTCCGAAACATTGGAGGAGCATTTCTAACACATAAAATATAATTTTTCGAACTCATTTATTTATCGGTATAAATATTGTAATTAACAGAATATTGTAAGGATGCGAGGAAAGCAGACTAGCTCGCATGTTTGGCTTAAGTTTTGTTGTTTCCTTAACGTTCATTCATTAATCAGCTTTCAGTTTCTTTTGACGCCAGGTTTTTCTGCTCTCCCCTGTTTTCCAACCACCCTTCTCCTTTAAATTGCGCCTCTTTGACTGCTCGTTTAATTTTTAACTTTGAACACAGATGTCAACTTGATGCCGACCCCTTTAGCCCTTCCGACCACCAACCCGGCAGCCCTACTACGCCCAAAAGAGCGCCAAAGACTGAAGACTGAAACTCAGGCCAAAAAACTTTAACAGCTAATTTGGTTTCGTGGATGAAGGAGGAAGGGCTACTGGAAAAACAGGCTACTGACGTCATTAGCGTCTCTGCAGAAAAGAATAAGAAAAGTTTTACTCAAATGGCGTTTTGTCACATGCAGAAAAGACATTCAAAGGAAGGCGAAAGAAAACAGGAAAAACAGAAGAGAAGTCATTGATAGACTCGCGACTACAAGATATCCGTTTGTTAACAACAAAAAAATAGCAACTAAATAATTCTAAAAATGTTAAAATGTTCTGAAAAGTATTGAAATTATTATTAGTTTAATGAAATATTTAAAAAAAATTGGCATAATTTAATTAATGCTCTTAATGAAATTAATCTGCATAATTAAAAGCATTTTTTTGCCTTATTTTTCCTTCCAATTTTTGTTAAACCCTCTGCAACATTTATAAGCATACCCTTAATGTAAAAGTAACGGGTACACAAAACTGGATAGAATTTGTTTTAATTGAATATTTTTTGGGTGCTTGCAATTTCTTAAGGAAAAACACAAACACGAAGCTAACAGAAAGGAAAAAAAAATTGCCGAGAGCTGAAAATCAACGTCAAATTGGGTTAGTTGCTAAATTTGCTGGCGCCTGATGCTTGAGCAGAGAAAATCGAATCTGGGACGCATTATCCAGACAAGCCAGCCAGGCCACTTGGCCTTCTAGAAATGTGCACAGAAGTAAGTAAGGGAAGTGGGGTGAAAGGTAAAGGAAGAGAAGATGATTGGCGGGAAGTGCAGCCAAAGCAAAATCATTAAAATTAGATTACAGAATCCTTCGGTGGTGTCACATTTCCGCCGGAAATTGCACTTTGCATGCGGCAGAGAGAGTAGTTGAATTTGCTGTCAGAATTTTACGTTTCCTTCAGCTTTAGCTACCAAAACTGACAGATTAGTTAATAAAATCTTATTGCTTCGCATTCGCTTTTGCCCAACTTTTTGTCAAATGGGAAGCTGAAAATAGAATGCTGCAAAACTACTCATATTTGTCATAAAATATGGAAACTATCTTCTAGTGTTTTTCTATCTATTTCAGTTCATGTATATATATATTTATTTTTCCTTCCTTATTTGCCACAATTGCAATGGGTAAAAGTGTCGAAAAGTTGCTTTTGCCAGTCTCTTCGTGTTGAGCATTCGCTGTCAGTGACAAGGCAGAAACTTTGCGACAACAGACAATCTGCAACAACGACGGAAACAGCCAAGAATTTTTTGGGGAAGAGAAAAAGGAGACGTATTGTGAGTTTTTGCTTGCCGGAATGTCATGAAAAATGTTATTCAGAACTTTTTGGCCAAATTTAACAAAACCGACAATTTCCTATAACATTTACACAAAGATTGCTTGAAATTATATGAAAAATTAAATAATACTACTGGTAATGTGTTAATGAAAAACAAATAGCAAATTATTTAACTTAATTTACTATACGATTTATGCTATTCTATGTAACTTTGCCAGAAATGCTTATCTAAATAAATAATTTTTATACGGTCACACTTTTACACAGCTTTGGCTGTCAAAAGCATAACGAAAACGGAAAACTAATAAAAAAAGCAAACAATAAAAACTTGGACTATTTAGTAAGCATTGTGGACTCGGAAATACCCTGTATATACAATTATTTAATCATTAGTTATTACAGGAACTAACTCAGAGACAGTGTATAGTAATACAAGTTGAAGGAATACATCTATTAATAGTAAGTAATACTAACTCAGAGTTTTCAGACACCATTCAGCCCACAATGTGCATAGATAACAGGGTATATAATAGACTGACAAAGCAGACTTGTTGCACTATTTGTGTGAACGGGTTGAAGTAGCACAAAAAAATAGAAGTAAATGTTGTGTAGTTCTGGCTTTTTTGGGGTTTTAGGAAACGCATAAGCATGTTATAAAATATGCACATTATAAAATGCAGTGTGAGCTAGACAAAAGCCGAAAGGAATTTGCACACTCATGCAGCGATAGCAGACATTTTTTTATGCAGTTTATTTTTTGGTTTTTCGTGTATGCATGTGCTCTGCATATAATATTGTGGTGTTTATTTTTGTTGCTTCTTTCATAATTTTGCTTCTGCATCTTTTATTTTTGGCTTTTTTCTGTTGACAACTTGCTGCAAAATGTATGCAGGCATTTATTTATTTGTGTTTTGCATTTTGACAGTTTTATTTCTTACTTTCCGAAATACACATGTGCTCATATATCTTAAGAAGTTTTCAAGTGCAGACACCGCTGCGTATGCGTTATGGCAATTTATGCAATAAAAGCCAAGAAAAAAGTCACTCAATTGTGAAATGGATATAGTGCATTTGCAGAAATTGACACAAAGTGAGTGCTCGAGTATGAAACTTTATTGAATTTTATGACAAACTAATAAAAGAAATCTATTCTAATAAATTTTGTGAATAAAATACATAGAATAAATGTCTGGTTATTAAATTAAATTTAAATTTTATATATTATACCATGTATTTTTATGATTTTCTACTTGCATTCTTATTAAAAAACTAAATTTAACAACTATAAAACACTTGAGTAAGCCCATAAAAACGAAAAAACGAAAATAGAAAGAAACCATTTACTATTAGATTAGTTGCTATGTTTTGTGGCAATAAAAAAAATCAAACAAATCGCACATAAAATTTGAACACACACAATGCAATCAAGTCAAACAAAACGAAGTCAGAAAACCAAAATGACAATGGGAAATGGCAAACGGTAAAGCGTGAGGAAAATTGAAATCAAATTAAAGTGCAACACCATTTTCCAATGAAAATCGGAAGAAAATCATTGACATCGTTCGACGTGCTGCATAGTACTGTAGTTGTACTTGCTGCAGTTGCACCAGTTGGTGTCCAAATTTCTCAGCCCGGCGGCAATGTGAGGTGCACTGAACTGTACTATCTACCTTCCACTTCCCAAACCTTTGTAACCTCTGGCTCCGGCGACAGCCAAATTGCTGAGCAGCAACTGCAATTGTTGATGAGATGAAAGCAAGCAACTCAGCTAAGCCAGCTGTGCCCTACAGTGCGTATGTGTAATGTCTCTCTCTCTATCACTCGGTGTGTAAGAATGCTATACGAAATGTATCCGGTAGCTGTGTTTTTTTTTTGCTATTTCCGAAACATTTGAGCAAGCTTTGTGCATAGAAAATGCAGTGAAGTCAATACGGCAAATAAGTTGTAGTTACACAGAGAAAAAATCAAGTATTTCGTAATCGAAAAACGCATTACAACTATCTTTGGGATTATGCGAATTTGTATAACTGAATTTGGTGTCATCCCTTCTGTGTGGTGTTCACAGATTAAACTTATTTAAAAACTTAATAGAAGTAGCTTTAAAGCTACTGATTAGTAAATAGCATACAACTTATTTACTTAACTAAAAGTATCAACTTCAAATACGTTACCTAGCAGATTGGAATGGTTATAATGCTAGATATCAGTTAAAGCGTATTGAGGCAAGCAAAAGCCTTAGTGTGCAGGATAAAACAATAGTTTGTATAGAACAAATGTATTGAGTGTAATGTCTATAGCAAATAGATATCTACACATTTTTTGTTTTTAAACCAGTTTGCTATTAAAATATACCAATTAACACTTTTAGTTGATAAAAACAAATTTCAAATGTCCAGAGCTGATTAAATAATGATAAAAGTTCAGAAAATAAAAATGAATACGAACAGATTTCGCCAGACATCGAATCACAATGCAGTAATGTACTTTTTTTGGTGATTTTTACAGATTTTCTGTGTGTGCAACTCGTTTATTGTCTCCCTGGAGTATAATGATTGATTATTTATGGCCCTGTTGTCTGCCTGTCATGCTGAACCGTAAATGCGGATATGTGGAGATGCGAATTCTTTAACCCAGTAACGATAACGACAAAGTTACAGTCGAAAAAAGTTACATTCTTTTATGCACACTCTCTTTCTGCTTTACTGTAGCACTGTGGCATCAGTGAATCGTTCCCTCTCATTCTGCTACATTTCCACGTAGTCTACATAAAAAGTCAATTTCTGTTTTGGGGTCTGACACGATTTAATGGTGTCTGCGTCGCGTTGACAAATCGTGTATGCGGTCAGTCAACCTAGGGAAAGGGAAGAGATGTTAAGAACAAGGGCATTGGAAGTTCTGAGGGAGACATATCCATGTCGTTCATGTCGTGATAAACGTCAGTCACTCGACTCTGTCTTTTCGATTTTGACAAAATCTAATCAAAACGACGATGACAAAATAAATTGCCAACAAATCAAAGACAAGAAATGGTTAAAAAAAAAAGACGACCAAATCATATTTGAGAATATTGTCAGTGATTTTTGGTATTTGATGGCCTAATGATAATGATAATGATGATTATGATGATGATGCTGCTATAGTAACTGATCATTGTCATGGCACAATTAGCCTTGGCAGCTGTTGACCATCGTTGGTTTCCTAGGCTTCTTAATGGCATTTAAGGCATTATAAATAAAATTTAATAAATGTCAACTTTTGACTGTGACTTAATTATAATTTAGTGCCACGGCACGCGACCTCAGTGCGGACAGGTGTAATTGTAATTACTCCACACTCCGCACTCCACACACCTCAAACGCACTTGCAAAACGCAAAACGCAGAGACCAGAGTCCAGAGTCCAGAGCCCAAAGACCTCAACCGAACCCAACTGAAATGAACTGCTCTCATTGCGAGAAATGTCCATTTAAATGGCTTGATTAATGCCAGCGACAAGCTACCAAGCGGCAAAGACAAAAACAACAGCCAAACGCACAGTGGGTCAAGGCAGGCGAAAGGTTATATAAGAATTAACAAATATATGTACACAATAGGATACAAATGCATCCAGAAAATGCTACCTCTACATCGAATGAATTATCTTAAGTCAAAAAGATATCAACTGAGATAAGGGTTGATGTATATAAAAATAGTACATATAATCTTAGGAATACGTCACCTATATCAAGACATCTAGCATTAGCTTTGAAATAGTACATTTTATAGTTTAACCTGCATTCTTTAGTTATCGTTTAGTGTTTTATCAGTCCTATCACAATCCCAACTTTACTATGGCTTTTGCCCCACAGTGCATTGCGCGTGGAAACTGTGGTGGCTGCCCCAGCCAGCGGAGTCCCTTTGAGGGCAACAGCAACTAACCGACTCTTTTTGCGTTTTAAGTGTATTTATTTGCTCTTTATTTTTATGACTGGCCCCCGTGTAATTGACGCTGTGTGCGCTCGAAAGCGCAATTTGATGGTCGTATAGGAGCCTCTTGTATATCCCCAGTATATATGGATGTATATGGATGTATGTGAATATATATGTATGTGTAGGGGCAGATTGGAGGAAGCCATAAAGTGCACGCTGTTTGTTGGTAATTTTTTATTATTTTTTTTTTTTTTGGTGCTTTTGTTTTATACATTTTAAAAATTGTGCATAGCTTTGTTGTGTGGATTCTTCTCTTTAGCTCATTAACATTTTTAATTAATTTTAAAGTGTGGATGGTACACTACACAGTCGTTATATATTTTTGGAAAAACATTTAATTAGTTGCCAAATATGCTTGGCATACATAATTTTTAAATTCAGCTAGAAATTATATGCAGTAAAGATCCATTATATAATAGCAAGTTTCCGTTTCTCATAGCATTAAAAACAGAGACAGATATAGAATGAAGAATATTAAAGAAATTTCGCAGGAAAAACTACGAGTTGATGGCCGATACACACAGAATCTGGATGATAAGCTTTAACTGAACGCTTAATATGTTGCTGACCTTAATGGATATAGAGCAAAATGCGGAGTTAGAGCAACTCAAACTAACAGCTTTAGTTTCTACGTGAAAACCATTCACAACAATTCAGCCTATGACAATATATAATCAAGTCTTAAAGCACTGGGTGACTAAGTAGTTATATAAATGATTCAGTAGATAAATGTTACATTTTTTTTCAATTCCAGTTTACTGTTGTAATTAGAACTTTATAGTTACTATTTCGGTTAATTCTATGTCTTTCTTAACTAAATTCAATTTAACTTCAATTCATTTAAAATTCCATGTTGCTGTAAATGGATTAATTATAGGCAGCATGCAACTGCATTCTGTGCTTTTCACGAATTATAAGCTACGTTTTTTGGCACTGGCAGAGTAGGAGGTATTTCGGTATTGTATGCCGACGACAATTGAAACGCCTACGTAATAAATCACGACGGGAAGCCAAACACCAGCAACAAAAACAACGAGTAAAGTAGCGAGTTGGAAAAAACATGAAATTCATTTGCATGCAACACGTTGCCATCTAGGCAAACAAGCAAACCTAAGTTGACAAGCGGCACACGCGGCGTATGAGCGACGATTCGCGACGTGTCGCATGTGTTGCATGTGCTGCAATTGTAGTCGACAGTATTTCGAGGCCCAAAAGTATGCAGTAGGCAGTTAAGCAAACAAGACCAAGCAAACGCTCAGCTAACAAACTGTACATAGCCAAAAATATTGAATTAATCTGGCAAGTTTAACTAAATTTAATTAAAAATTCTTAAACAATGTAAAACAGTCGTAGACAGTTTGGTTTTCAGTTGCTTGTTGACAATTAACAAACCGTGTCCAAGAGATGCAAATATGTCAAACAAAGCACTCACTACAGTTTTCATTTAGTAAGCACTTAATTACTTAAACCAACGCAAAGAATAGAAAATAAAAACTGTCTACTAATTAAGTTTAGAACAATGGCAAGTGTAGATTCTTTTAACTTTTAGCTTTTCATTTGCATAAAATTTGTGAAACATTTTTAATGCACTCATGAGTTGCCGCTAGACTCTGTGGCACTTGTAATTGCAGCCAGATTGCAATGTTGCACTCAAGTGTGGCACGCTTCTCTAGCTTTTAATCTTGTCTCTTCACTGACTTTTGCTGCCTGTTTGAATCTCGAGTTGAATTTATTAGAATTTCTACGCATACCTTTGACCTTGGTATGAGTGTGTGTGGGTGGAAAAACTTTGTTTGTATATGAACACACTTGAAATTTGTTTTGCTGTCAACTGAAAGGTGAGTTGTTGGTAAGACGAGACAGTCGAACAAACCACCAGAGGCAACAATCACTCAAACAACAACCACACAGTTTTAATTTAATTCATATTTAAGCTACAAACTGAATTCGAATTTAAATCGATTTTGATTTTAAATCAATTTGATTGATTTCAATTAAATTCAAATATATTTCACTCATTTTGTTTACAATCACATTTCGATTGCATATTTTAAGCTAAAATTGAAAGCTCAGAAAGTCAGGAATTAAATTTTAGTCAAAGCAATAAATCTTGATAGCCCTCTGTCTAAAGTACTAAAGTTTTCTTATGTATTCAATCAGGTTAAACAATTTCTTTTGTATTGTTTAAGGGCTTTTTACTACCAGGTAGCTTTCCGATTGGATGATATCTGTTCAGAAGAAATATTAGTGAGAGGTCAACACATACAGGAATACGACAAAAAGTTTCAATCGGTAATCAATGAAAATCTACCCAAGTATTCCACGGAGCATTCTGTGGAGAAAACGATTAAGAAACGCACCACAAAGCAAAAGCTGGGACCATCTATCTACCCCAATCGATGAAATGTTTAAAGCCGTGTATGGGATAATTCATATAGTTTTTAGTAAATTTATAAATTGTTTTGAAGAAATAAAAATAATTTTTCAATTAGTATACATGTGATTCTTTTAGAAAATATGGTTCCATTAAGTTTTGAGCAGAGGATTAATGAATCGAAGAATAAAACTGAGTTAAGTTTATATCAACTTCTATATATGCAATATACTATATTATTTAATTATTCCACGCACTTAAAAATAATTTAACAAGCATTTCGTTTCCTTGCCTCTCCCATAAGTATTTAAAAATCCACATTACACATTACACATTACACATTTCATATTACATTATTACAAGTGGATGTGTTTGAGTTGCCAACTCACCGTCTGAGGGAGAAGAGTTCGTGTGTGGCTTTGCTTCCTAATGACAAAACTGCATCGCACCCCTCTCTTTGTCTTCTTCTTCCTCTCGCTTAGTTGTATCTTTTCGTTTACCATTTCCCAATTTTCTCAGCTTCGTTACCTGCCACATTGGCCCACTGTGCCACACTCTGTGTTAATGTTTCACTGGGCTTCCCTCACCTTACTCTTACACCACACTCTGCTTCACTTTTGCTTTCTCATAGAGAGCGTAGATTTCTTAAGAGAGTTGAAGCAAAAGCCTCAAGCTCATTACAGCGATGACAAATCAGTTTTTATGTCAAACACACACTCTATGTCAAGTTTGTGGATGACATTTTCCAATTTCATACTCAGCTTCTAGGGAATTATGATTTCTGCACGTAATTCTGACCAAGACGTGAAAACTTTGTTTTCATCTAGCAATTTTTTTTGTAAGTTCCACAGCTGAATTGCAGCAGGTAATTGCAAAGGTGTTTAATGGCATTTATTTATATTTTTGTTGATTGATTTAACAACATTTCTTTAACATTTTTATAATTTTGATTTACTCTTAGCAGAGTATTTATTTAATTATAATTTCTTTGTATATTTAGCTCACAAATTGTTATATATTCTATCAAATTTTAACATTTTTTAATTTTATCACAAGTAAATTGTTGTGCTCTAAAGTAAAAATAACAAAATTAGTGCTGCTAAAATTTATTTAAAATTATGATGCTCTTGTTATTTATTATCTAATGGTTTCTAAATTTTCATTTTGTCAGTAGCTCTTTAAAATATATTTTCAAGTCTATTTAATTTCCACTAATTGATTTGCCGCTAAACTAAGCACTGAAGTAAGTAGAGTCGAGATAATCTAGCATGAAATCATTTCAATTGTATGCCGATTTCCCGAATCTAATTGAATGAAGCAGTTGTTGGTTTTATTTGATTTTATTTGGTCTTAACTTGTTCGATGTCTTATTCTTCTCCTACTTCTTCTTTTAAGCATTGTTTTTTTATGCGCATTCAAATGATTTTAATGACAGCAATTTGTGTTTCGAAATCGCGCAACATTAGCTTACGACTGAGGGAACGAAAGAGATACGATATCTTAAGGGTATTTAGGTCGATGAGGAGCAGGAGTTGGAGGGATAAAGAGGCGAGGGAACGACGCGACGTTAAATGAACGTGTTTATAACGCTTAACTTTCAAATTAAGGCCGGTTTCAGGTCCCAGGCAACTTGCGGAAGTTTCGATTTGTCAGTGGATCGCCCGAGGACCTTTAAAAATAACGCCAGACGCGACGCGATGCGACACGACGCGACGCGTTTCAGCACGCAAAGGATAAGCCTCAGAAATCGTACCAGCTTCGACCACATCCCGAAATTCAGCAGGGAGTTGGGAGCGGGGATTACAGTCTGCCCGTTACGTCATTATCATTCACATCATCATAATCATTATCATCATCAACATGGGCAACGTCATCGTTTCGGCCAGCAACAAATTCATTTAGACACAACAAACTTGGCCAAAAGCAAAAGCATGACAACGTCCACTCCCTTTATGCCGCTTTTTCGCTTTTCCGCATTTCCTTTGGCCATCAAAATCATTGTCGGCGTTGGCCAAGTGTAAACTGAAATGTGGGTTAGTGGCATGCGGCATGTGGCACGGGACGGAGGCTGTGTGTCGTGTGGCATCGCGGCAGTTTTAGTTGAATGAAATGTTTGTGATTTCTCGTGGCGTGCTACAAAATTATCACACTAAGATTTTGATTGATGAGACTTTTGCTTGCTGCCGGCTTTTCAAAACTCCCCCAACACATCCATCCCTCCCTTCCTTACTAGAATAAATTTCCGTTTTATGTGGGCGTTACCACGTCTCGATTGAGCCGACTGCTTGAGTTGATGTAACCCAAGAAAATAAAAATGCCGCGGGCTTTGATTAGTTTTCTTCCCCCCTGGCTTAGAGCGTGCCTAGCCAACATGGCTAAGCGTTTGGCCAAGAGCAGCAAACTCCAATATCAGGCACCTCGTTTAGTATCTATAGAATTTAAAGTTTTCTTTAATAATAGATTATATATACTATTTAAACTGAAGACCTGACTAATCATCGTGCTTAATTGAGCTGAAAACATAAATATATTAAATCAAGATCATTTAGAATATTTTTTAACAGATAGATCTTACTTAATGCAGAAATAATAAGTTCCTTCAATACCGAGCGCATAATTTTAAATTTTATTAAAATTTATTAAATAAATTGATCTATAAAGCCATGAGAATTTAATAGACATTATTACGCTTATATAGAATTATAACTAGATTTTTCCACCTTCCATTCGCTTTTGGCTGTGTCCACAGAGACTTGACAACAATAACAAAACATGCCGCACGACTGTCCAGCAACTTGTTGCCCCATTTTGGAAGCGTTATGGGGCAAAGCCTGCCAACAGAGGGCGGGGCAGAGGCACAGGCAGAGTAAATGTTGTCAGCCGCTTAAATGTGCGATTATGTTGTTCACGTGAGACCAAAATTTAGTGTCCGTCTGTCCGCCAGTTGTCGGTCTGCGCTCTTCTCGCTTTTCCTACTCCCTGCAAGTTGTACAATGTGTTTCTGTCTGTTTTTTAGTTGCTGTTGCTGTTGCTGCCACCCCACAGTTTTCCCATATTAAATCATAAAAAACAGACGACGATATGCCAAGTTTTTAGGCTCTATTGTTGTTGTGGCTTCAGTTATTTTTTTTTCTTCTCCCCACTTGTCTACATGAAAATCTAAGAAAAACAAATACACAGCAAATTTTAAAGTAGTATTATTTTTTGTGTGTTTTTGTGATTTTTGGTTTCTCTTCTTTTGAACAAGTTGCAAATTGCGCTGATGTTGCAAGCAATGCGGTTGATGATGATTTTTCTTTATGGCTCACTTTTTGTTTCCCTTTTTTGTATTTTTTTTACGACTGCCAGCTGTGTGATAAGTTGTTGATATTGCTGTTTATCTGTCTGTGGGGTGTCTGTAAAAATCTGCAGTTTCTTTATGTCACATTTCAATTACATTGCATATTTCAAAAGATTTTTTCAAAGATAACTTATCACATTAGAATAGTCAAAAGATGATTTAAATGATTAGAAAACTTATAAATAATTTAAAATAAATGTCAAAGTGCTTTAAACATACTTCTATTTATTTAAAATGTCCTTTAAAATAAACTTAAGTTGCTTCAACGCAAAAACACGATGCATGTAGATAAATTAAACCCAGAATTGCAGTTTTTTCTGTGCATTTAAAGTTTTGGGGATTTTGCTTTTTTGCCTGACATTTGGTCTTTTAATTGTTTGGTATATATATACATTTTATGGCATATTCCCCAGTTAGATATCGAAATAGTTTGTTGTGAATGAAAGTTTATACGAAAGTTTTGGCCATGTCAAAGGTCAGGGCAATTAGCGACAGCAACAAACTGTAAACTGTGCTTTGCAAATCCCTTTTGGGGATTTTCACTGTATTTTATTACCGAGAGATATAACAAATCAGAAGGCAGCGCTGTCAGTACGCTAATAATACAAGCAACACCACCAACACTTCTGCTTTCGGGCCAAATATGCTAAGTAGGCCAAGAAGCAGCTACCAACATATTAAACGCACCTTCAGACGAATTGAGCTCTTTAGTATGCAGAATTTTCCCAAGGTTGAACACTTTAATTAATTCAGAAGAGAGAAGCAAAAGGAGAAGCAGCAGTCTGCACAGCAATTGTATAATTAGTGTTATGCCCATCTCACTCATGCTCTCAGTCTCTCCCTCTATCTCACTCTTTGACACTCTCAATCAAGCATTTTCCGCACCCATTTGGCAGCATTGACAAACGCCCACTTGGCTCTTAACTTGGCCAGCATCTCAGGTAAATTTGTCAATTTGAGTTGGCGCACAACACGAAGGTGTTCAATTACACAAAAGTAGATAAAATGAGTAAAACAAACTAACAGAAAGAGCTACAGAAGTGGGTGAGACGACTAAAAAAGACCCTGTAACTGTGTACACAAGCAGAATATTCAGTGAGATGTACCGAAAAGCAGCAAAGATTTCCAAACAATACTTAGAATTTCATCAGAAATATTCTGGGTTAACTATAGTCGTGAAATTAGATTAGATTATCTTATAGGACCACAAAGTTTTGAATTCATTTATTTCCATTCAAGCTCTATTATAGTATCCAAGACTCACGAGCTCTGACAGATTGGCAAACAAAGCAATCCAAATGCTGATTTAGAAAATATACTAATATATATTTTGTGATCGGAAGTGCCTTCTACAACACGTTAGGCCCATGCATTTCCTACAATTAACTTAACAAACTTTGTGTAAAATTTAAAGCACAGAGTGTAAAAACGAAATAAATAAATAAATGAGAGAAGAGGAAAATATACAAAATAAGGTAGAGAAAATGTCAAAAGCATTTCAAGAAATATTTTCCACAATAAATTTTGAGCTCGGGGCGTGGACAGCGTCATCATCATCATCATCGTCGTCTTCATCATCTTTTTCAGTATCGTGCCCAAAATACAGAAAATTGTTCATTGATGAGGCGAGTTTTAAGGCATTGACTTGGCGTAAAGTGGAAATGGGTACGCAGAACTCTCACAATTGAATATTGGGTTATTTGAAAACGTATTTTCAAATCAAATTGACTTGAGAATATTCCATTTGAAATTTGATAGAGTTAAATAGTAGTACAGAGAGACACAATGAGCTTTTCAGCTTAAGCATTTAATACTTTCTTGGCCACTTAAATTTTCCTAAAATGCACCTTAGCACACAAGAGTGTTTTAAATTGTGACATTTTCTTCAAATTAAATATTCTTAAACGTTTTGTTGCCAACTAAACAAAGATGGGCAAACCAAAGCTCATATTTTTGCACATTAAATCTTTAGAGTGAAGGCAAATATTTTGCAGTGCTTTAAAGTTGCGGTTCGTAAACGTTTTACAGGCTGTGTGTTCATTTTAGTTAGCTTGATAAACGATTTAACTAATATTTTAATTTGATTTAAATAGTATCAAACAAATATTATCTGTAAATACAACTTTGCTTAACTTTAACTAATAATTGAAATTGCATTTAATATTATTCAAGTAACCTAAAATCTACTTAAAATAATATCGCATTACAGAATTGAAGTTCAACTGTGAATGCCAATTTTGAGTAATTATGTGAGGTGCAGCCTAATTGATTACTAAAATTTCCATTGCGCCGCAGTTAATACCATTTACATCAGCCCCGCATTTGACTCGTGTGGCAGTGGTGGGCGTTTGCCACGCCCTCACATGCCAGTTACAGGCAAATTACGGCCAAAGTTAAAGCCAAAGCAAAAAAAAAAACTGTTGACGTCGTAATGAAGTCGCCCTGTAAAATCAGACGCGCCCAGACTTAAACTCACTGAGTACTCACAGTCATACTCACTGTACTCTAAATACTCATACTCGCATTATTCGTGCTTGTGGTACTTATAAACCTACACAGCTAAAAAAATTGTATTCAAATTAAGATATTGTTAACAAATCTAAAAGCATTGTGTAGCAACTGCTTTTAACAAAAAAAAAATCTTTAAAATTAAGAAAACAAAATCAAATTCTTATAACAAGAATTAAAATAAATAATTTTTCTGTTGATTATGGTAAGCCACAAAAATTTAATTTTATTTTTTAATAAAGTCTTACATAATATATTTTTTCAAGTAATTTTTAGGTACCAGTTTTAAATGCGTGAAATCTGTTGCTGGAATTATATTTTCCTACAAATTTGTGTGTCTAGAATCTATAATTTTTTGTTGTTAAAATTAAAAATATATATAAAATATTAACATATCTTTAATCACAATTTACAAAATATCTATAGTCCTAAAATATTTATTAGAAATAAGTTACAGCCTTTTTAACGTCCTATAAATGTAATTATCTAGCTATTTCTATACAAATTGGAAATTTTTCGCTTAAACTGATTTAAATGCAAGACAAAAATGTTTAAATCATTGTTTTTTATTTTCCTCAGTGTATTCGAGGGCGTCTTTTTCTCTTCTCTTGTAATCACCGAGTGCAAGAGTCTCGCACGTGTTTAAGTAATGAGGCTCAACAGTAGAAGAAGAAGATGAAAAAGTCGGAGTTGAAGCTGAAGCTGAAGTCAACGGCAATTAGAGACGTTGGCCAAAAAGACATGGCTAAAGATGTCGACGCCACGTCTCAATGAGTTTGTACTTTTATGGATTGCTGATTGAACACAGGCAAAGCAGCAAAGGGGCAGCAAGGGGTTAAGTTTGCAAGCCAAAAGGTTAAGCAATCAATTAAACGTGGAAAACAACATGAACAAGAGTAAGAACAAGGAAAAGATGCAACTGCAGTCAAAGTTTACGTATCAAAACTGACCAAAGTAATAAAATGAAAATGAAAATGAAAACGAACTCGAAAAGAAATGAAATGAAATGAAACGAAATAATATGAAACGGAATGAAATGAAACGGAAATGAAACCAAATGGCTGCCAAGCAAATAGACAAACAACTGGCAATAAGGCAACGGAGTAACTTTTGCACATGCCGTTACATTTATCCTGTTGCAACATGTTGTGTGTACCCCCGCACACACACACCCCCTCTACAACTTGTGCAAGTGTATGTGTTGATGCTAGTTAAAGTTTATCAAAGCTGCAAAAATGGAACAACAACGGCAAACTAGAGCCGTAGGAGCAACAGGGAACAGAGCAAAGTTTGCGTTCGAAAACAAGTTGCCTGAACGCAACGTCCTGCCAAAGGACTCTGCCACATCTTCTGATTCTTTCAGTTTCCCTTCATTCTCCATCTTCCTTCTTTGCTGCCTTTTGCTAGTGTTGGCTGTTGCTTAAGTCGTAAGTCCTCTTTGGGAGTTTTTGACTTCTCAAGTTCAGTTGCTCGCGCCCGACTAATGTCAAGTTATATATTAAGTAAAGAAAACTCTAACACGCAAACACACACATATATGCCACACACACACATACATATACACTTTGCACTGCCATCTTTTTCACTCACATTTCGTTCGCTTAGCTTTTTTCAGCCACATTGCCTTCAGTTTATTTGATTCACATATTTTTCGCTTACTTCGAAAAAGTGCGTAAATTTAGCTGGCCGCTAACTTTTACTCTAGACTGTCAAATAAACTTGCTAATGAATTGAAAGGTGTTTATAGCCACGTAATACTCTACAGTATTTACTGTAATCCGCAGACAAGTCGAGATATAGCAATGTGCTAAAAATTGTTAAAATTATGCTGCAGCAAAATTACAAAATATTAGATATTTTGTTAAAAATATTTTAACAGCTTATCAAATGGTTTAAACTAGATAGCAATTTTAAGTATTAATAAATAACTAAGTAGTAGTAAATATCAACTTTGTCTTCAATTACTACCATAGTACTTATTATATTTATTTTCTCACTTTTAACCCAATTGAAAAACTATTAATTTATTTTCTTTTAATTTAAAAAAATATTTTGTTGACTTATTACTTATTTTACTGTTTTTTTTTTAACGGAAATATATTTATTAAATTCTTTAAGACCATGAATATATTGTAAATCGATTTTAATTTAAGGAAAATAATTAAAAATATTTTATTTTGCTAACAAAATTAATTTAAAATTTATTTGTATTATAATTAACAGGCTTCAAATATTTTAAGTGTACTAGAAAGTTATTACACAATTAATTACGTATTTATTTGTTGTTCACTTGCTTATTATGGATTTACAACCAGTTTACACAATTATTTTGTTGCCTGCCAAACTTTTTTGCAGACTGGAAAAATCGAAATAAATCTCATAGATTTAATTTGTTATGCAAATCAAAATGAAACTGTAGCAAAATGCAACAGCAATGCAAATGCATGTACGAAGCAAATAAAATAGCAAAACAACATACCACTGCACAGTAAATCAGAAAATGTCGCCAGCTTTTGAAATTTTTGGCAGAGCAAATAGTTAAAGCTATCAGTAAAGTTAAGGCCTATGGAATTGCAAACAGATTTGCACAACGCTCTCTAAACAATGGCCAAAAGCAAAAGCTGCTCTTTCCGTTTTTGGTTAACAACAATTTCCATTGCCTGTCACTGGCCGAAACGCTGCCTGGGGGCTAACGATGAAAATATTTGCCAAATGTAGCACAAATGCGCCTTTACAAAATGGAGGCAACTAGTGACGAAAGTGGAGCGAGAACAGGGTGAAGGGTAGCTCACATGCAGGCGTATGTAAATTTCTTTATTGTTGTTGCATCAAATTGAAATTTAGTATGCAATTTAGTATACAAGAAATTAGAGAGTTTAGTGAAACTAAAGCATACCCTGCAATATTTAAAAATGAAACAAATAATAGCAGATATTTTACTTCTTTGCAGGCATACTAAACAGTGCTAAAGAAACTGAATCATAACCCGTCTTAATAGGCAAAGATCATCTATCAGTTCTACAAAGTATGCAAATACCCTGCAAAAATTGGCATGAATTGAATACAAAATGAAATTTGGGCAGCACAACAACAAAGCTCAATACTGATAACATATGCATTTCGCTCAAGGATTGTAGCATTGGCAAATTGAAGCATACCCTGTAATTGAAACAACACATTGAATTTGCAATGCATTCTATTGATACTGTAATATGCTAGCCTCCACTGCTTTGTGTTGAATGGTAAGGCAGAGTTACGACTACGGTGTACCCTGCAAATTTTGCATGAAACTGAATTGAAATAAAGATTTGGAAATCGATAATAATCCGTTTTGCTTGATTATATCCTCTAATGTATTGAAAAACAATTTTGACCAACAAATGTTTGCGAACTAGTGACTATTGCGAAATAACAATAGTAAGTTAACAGCAATACTTTAACAAATTCTTTTGCTTCATAATATTCAACGCATTAGTAACTAGCTACCCTTTTAAGGCATAATTACAGGATATTCTGCTAGCAATTTGCGTGCAGCAGCTGCAATTTGCTCATTGAAGTCATTGAAAAGCGCAACCGTTGGCCACGCTACATACTTGTACTAGCCGTACCGACGTTGTTTTAACCACTCAGCACTCGCTTTTGGCCACTTTTCGGTTATAGCTATGTTAGTGAGCACTATATGTGATATGCTCGTATATCTGTATTAAAAACTGTTTTGTTGTGCTTGCATCGTTAGTTGGTTTATGGAGTGGACTGGACGCAGCAGCCAGCACCAGTCAATGCACAAAACACACCCTTAAGTGGCAGCATTACACGCACACACACACACACACACACACACATGTGAGTGTGTGTGAGAGAGAGTTTATAGCATACTTTAAGGCGCCATAAGCTTATATTGCACTTAATAGCACATAAAAAACGGTACGTGATAATGCAACGCACCACAAAAGTGGCCATTCGATGGGAGAAAAAACCAAAATAAGGAAACTGCCGCCACTCTACGGAAGCCATGCGTTTTCCTCGGAAAAAGCACCGTGAAAGAGGGCCAAGAATTTAAGCTGATGCAATGATGACCACAAAGTGAGCTTAACATATAATGTGTGTAAAGGGGAGCACAAACAAAGAGGGAAAGAGTGAGGAAGACAGAACATGTTAAAAGTTAGTATGGGAAAACGAGATCTTATAAAGTGAGTGAGTTTGATATACTGAAAAGCTTCTTAAAGTCGTTTTTCCCATAACCTGTTAATGTTTCTCAAAATTAAGTAAGCACCAGGGCAGAGAATACTTAATACAGAGTCAGATATAGGTTTAAGTAAATATTTCTGAATAAATATATATAATAACTAATGTTTTTAAATACATTCTCTAGAAAAGCAAATTGATTTAAACCTAAATAAACTAATTTAATTAAATTGAATAGTGAATAGAAGCGCAGAAAGAAAAGTTGCGTTCATTATCGAGTGGAAATCTTGAACTTTGATGTCAAGGCGAACATCATTCATTAGCTACAACTTAAGAGTACACATATGAGTTTCTATAAATATATGTGCATGTGGACCAATGGTCAAGTTTTGGCATTTAGATTTTAGGTATGCAAAGCTTTTTGCAGTAATTGGCGATAAAAGAAACTTTATTTTTAGTTGATTCGAGCAACTTAACGCTGCATGTCAAATGTCAAAGTGTCACTTAGTCCATCAGTTGTTGTTGTTGATATTGTTTATTGGGGAATACAGATCAACAAGGCCCACACTTGCAATGTAAACAAAACTTACACAACAATAACAATAACAATATCAACAACAAGGAAAATATAATGGTACAATCAGTCCAATTTAAGGTTATCGACGTTCTTACGCATCGTTAGAGCTCTGGCCACGCCCACCACAATGCTGTTGACGCCCATCAATCAAAAAATATATATACTAAGCCAGACTAAGTAACAACAAGATGATGTGTGTTTAAGTGTGTGTGTTTGTGTGGGAAAATGGAAGTGGAAATACGGAAAACAGCTCAGCTCAAATCAATTGACAAGTTGAAAAGCAGCTAAACATTTTGTTGCAACAGCAAAGCACTGCTTGCCACTTGCCACATGCCACACAAGCAACTACATACATACATACAAATTCAAAGCCACTAAGAGATTGTCATTTAGTCAAGAATTCAAACAATCAACTCGACTGGACACTCATCCACTTTTTTACAGGGTGTTTGGGTAGACATCCACCCAGTTAAAAAACATTGTTGTCATTCCTCTGCCTCTTCTTCTTCTTCTTTCTCAATTTCTTTCTTAAGCTGCATCTGTTGTTGCCCAGTTGATGTAAAATCTTCAATTTACTTGGACTTTCCACTAACTTTTAGTTGCGCCTCAAAGTATGCAACATTTTTTGTGTTTTCCCCATATGAACAGGACTAAGGTGTGCTTTTATTCCAAGTGAAAAGCAGTTTAATTAACAAAGTAGCTAATAAAAAATAGTTTTATTTAATACTATGGAAATCAAATTTATATAACCCATTAAAACTTGGACTTAATTTTTAATTTTTAAGCACATTGTTCCACTAAATATCCATATACTCCTCTTCTATATTATTTATATTTATTTTGCATAAACTGCAATTTTTTTGCAGCTTGTATTTCATTTAGCTTGTGGCTTATCCATGCTTTTTTTTCTCCATATTCTAGCTTTCTTAATCCCAGCTCTGCACTGTGACAATAAAGTTTATAAAATCCTTTAATTGACTTGGCAG
Source organism: Drosophila tripunctata (assembly GCA_035047385.1). Taxonomy (NCBI): domain Eukaryota; kingdom Metazoa; phylum Arthropoda; class Insecta; order Diptera; family Drosophilidae; genus Drosophila; species Drosophila tripunctata. The sequence goes on from JAWNPS010000225.1 coordinate 888,939, forward strand.
TTTTTACTTCACTGTGCATCTTTTCCATTTCAGATTTGCCTACTTCCCCACATTGCCACTGTGATGAATAGTCTAAAATTATTGAGGAGAGGGAAAAATTTATGAATCCACAATGAGGACATGAGTTTTGCAATTCCAAAAATCTCTTAGATTAGGTTACGGGACCAAAAATTTGTGTGTATAATGTTTGATTTGTTTTTTTTTTTGTTTTGCTTTTTGCATAATCGATTTTCCGGGGAACTGGAAAACTTTGCTGTCATCACACATACTGAAATTGTAATGACTAGACGGAAAATTTTGTGTCTTCTCTGCATGTGTGTTAAAAGTGTGAATTTCATTGTCTGGTTATGTAACGTCAGACAATTATAGATATTTATGATGATGAGTTACAATTTGCCACTAAAATAGCAAGCAACATAGCATAATCCATCGACACTATATATAGTCATACTATATATACCATACAAAACATATATCTGCTATGTGTAACTCACAGCATACACACACACAAGAAATGTTGTTGAGAACAATGGCAACTGCAAATGTTTTACAATTTTGTTGACTCTTTTGTTGTTGCCACAAAAATTGTGGGGCAAAAAAAATTGTTGTAGAGTTGGAAAATTGACAAAAGGCATCCTTTGGGGTCAGCATACATGGATAAAAAATACGTAGTGCTATAAAACTATACCCTGTTTTGTTTAGAGCATTGTTTGATTTTCTAAAATGGCTTCTTTTAAATAAGTCAAGCTACGTTTTTGTTTATAAATATTACAAGTTTAAATAAAAATCAGTGAATAAGTACATAGAAAGAGTATTAAAAAATTTCAACAATACTTTGAGTTTAATCCTCTCAACTTTTCCGAGCAGCTGCTTAGCTTCTTAGAGGGTAACTAGCAGTCTGGCTTTCTTATTTCATGTCCCATTGATAGACTGGCCTGTCTTTTGTATTTGGCCATTGTTTATGCTATGTGTGTTGGCCATATGTCTTTGGGGGGTATTGTTCTAAACCACAAGCAGCAGACAATTCGCCACTTCCAGTTTCATTTCCACTTCTTTTGCAATTTTAAAGATGCTTTCCTTTCCGGAAAAGTAGAACAGTTTAATTGCTCCGACATGTTTGTTTAATTTTTAGCACCTGCTTTTCAGGTGTTTCAGAAAAGTGTTCAGAACAATTTTTAGGAGCAAGCAATGCTAGACTGTTAAAGTCGGAAAAGTAGCAGGAAAACAAATAAGTTTAGAATAGAACTTAAACTAATTTTTATGAGCTTTTAGTATAGTATGTGCTTTGAAAATTCGTCTACTTTAAATAAACTTTCAAAGCTTTTCTATAAATTAATGTTGCGAGTTGCTCAATGAAACAGACTTTAAGCTTTAATAAACTTTTTGAGTGCTCTTATCATAAAAGTAAAATCATGCATCTGGTCGCAATAATTATGTCTCTATAATTATTTTTCTATTGAGCATCATCAAAGTTTTGCAGTTCCCATTAAAATTCTACTTTAATTATCTTCATGCTCTGCGCAATATACACCATTTCTCTTTCGATTAAGATGCGATTTTCACAGCCTTTCGCATTTTTCTCCACTTCCTTTATCTACTTTTCTTTTTCCGTTGCTTATCCTCTTCTCCTTCATTCTTAATTGCATGCCTTGGATAATTTTTTTTATCTTTTTTTCTTCAGTTTTCCATCTTTGACTTCGTGTTGTCAATGTTGTCTTTGCCCTGGGTTAAGTAATCTATATTTACCCTTTTGGCATTTATTTTTTTTTACCATTTTCTTTTCTGGCTTGAAACTAGCTATATCAGCTTTGGCTTAGAAAGAGAAGCAGAATCTTTGGTGCTTTAATTGCAGTGCTGTAACATGTGTCTGTCTTAATGTCAACTCATTAGGCACTAGGCTGGACCATTATCACCGGATCGAATCCTTAGGGAGGAACCAAACAGTAAATGCTGTTGTCACAATTTCAGAACTCTGAATTGGACTTGAATACTGAGACGACCACGTAGCAAAGCATAATTACAGCTTAATCGCTTGACAAACAAACAAACACACAACCATAAACACCAGGAACATCCCATTCCTACAACCAGGTGGTTACTGGGGAGGAGAGGTTTAAGCCTGAGGAAGGGACGCTGCAAATCTAGGATCTGTGGGCGTGCCTTAACTCTTAAGCAGCAGACCGAACACTTTAAAAAGTGTTTTCCCCCCAACTCCATTAATGTGCTTCCAGGCAACTGTCGCTTTATGGAGTTTAGTCCCCTCGGTTAATAGTTAATAGGCGGTTATACAAAATAATGTAGGGGTAAACGAGGGCAGGCAATGCAGTTTCTGAAAGTCAAGTAAAGTGAAATGAATGCGGGGGTTTGTTTAACAATTTTAGACAATCCAAAACCTGTTTGATAATCGCTAATATTTGATAATCGATTAATTGTACTCTTAAACTAATTTATTACATTGTACTCGAGAAATTAATGCTATAATTACGAATTTTTAGTTTAAACTTTAGCATACATTTTTAAAATATTTTTTAATTATAATTTAGAATTAACTGAGCTGTGAATTTTGTATTGTATATTGAATTTTTTGCAGAATCATTGACATTTTCGCTTACTTCTTAGCTAACCCTCGCACATATGTACGCACACACACAGACACACTCACACACACACGTTTAAGCATATGTACATAGCACATTTGAATGTTTTGGGGACATGCAAAAACTATTTCCATGTTTAGTTTGCTTCTCGCATCATTGAATATTTTATGTCAATTAAAATGTTAACGCTGTCAAGCGTCGTGGCACGCACAGAGACCGTGCATTAAGCCGAGCGCCCACTGTACCTCCCCGACTCCTGCTGCTTCCCTAGTGCCCTCTCTTCCTCATGCCTCTATACCACTTTCGCAGCTACCGCTTTTCCATGGCTTCACCATGCAACATTCATAGCAATAAAGTTGCGGTCAATTTTGTTAGCTGTGGGTGGGCAAAGAGTGAGTGTGTGAGTGCGTACGTGTGTGTGTGTGTTGATTCGGCGAGGACATTGCATTGGCTTATTGGCATTAGCAAAGGCTTGTCGTGGCTTTAGATGAAATGCTGCCCCGTTTGTGTTGCATGGAACTGATTTGACATTTGCCTGCAAGCTGCGCGCTTTCGCTGCTGTTGCATGTGGCATCGCATGGGGGGTTCTGAAAGCGGCTTAAGCCGTTTGCCTGGCCTCGACTTCAGATGTGGCCAGAACCTCCAATTCCCTTTCTACAACTAAATGGCGGCTTTGCACATACATCACCATCACTTCATTAAACCTATCAACGCAGACGTCGACTACACTGAGAGAAACTAGTTGTAAAGTTACAACTTTGGTTAACTTAAAGTTATGAAAAGTTAAAAAAATATAAGAAAGGGCTATTCAATGCAGACGGCAGTCTACGTTAGGGACGAAAGCATTTTTATTAGCTAATAAAATTAAGACATAAATTTGTAGTAAATATTAATTTGTTTAATATGCTTTAATGCCAGACAACAATTCAAATATTATATTTATTTTTTATTCTTCACTAAATATTTGACTTTTTCCTAAATATTATAAATATTACAAAAATATTAAAATAATTTTGTTTAGACTATATAAATATATTAAATTAAACTATCAAAATAAACTAAATTTTTACTTAGTTAATTTCGCTTTTTTAGTTTTATTCCAAGTGTAAAACTTATAGGACTCTTGGTTTTTTGTTTCTCTGTTTTGCTTGCAACTGCAACGCCATCATGCATCAATATCCTTGTTGACCGTATACGAAACCATAACGGTACTCAACTGGCATTAACATGCATCATTTGTCAATTTGTTAGTCAAAGCAGAGGGTCTCACTCTGCCTCTTTCTCTCCCCCTTCCCCTCTTTGTTCCTGTCTCTGTTGTCCATTTGGCTGGCGTCTAATTGTTCAAGCAGCGCAGTCGACTGCGTCGAATTTCGCTTCAGCTATGCCAGGACTGTTGTCACTTGCAAATCCTTTAATACCAACGCACATTGTGTAGCATATTAAGTATACGCACACATCAAGCATACGCACTGTAAGCTGCATTTAAACCGCTGACTTCATTTGAATGCCCAAAATATAAAAAAAGGGAAATTGCAATTTGATGAAGGCTTCGATTCGGTCAGCTTAACTATAAATAACTTTAGATTGAATAAATCATAATTCCACTTAAGGCACTTTAAAAACGTGTGCAAATAAAACTGTAATTGAGTATGTAGAAAGCTAAGAAAAAAACAAAAAACTGACTTGCATAAATAAAGCCAATAAATGCTAAAAACATGCAGATACGTAGTTTACCTACGTAAATAATGTATAAAGCCAATTTATTTCAATAAATAAACACAAAAAATGCACTACAAGGAATTTATTGAGGTAAATAACTAAAATTGCTTTGCTTCATTTTTGTTGTACAAATAGAGCGATATGGAAAATTGTATTGATATCAATTAATAGATGTAAATATCTCGAAATGTTTTACTTTTATTGTATAAATGGATAAAAAATAAAAGTCAGCGCAGTAAAACTTAGCTAAAACGGAACTAGCTAATATTTAATTTTATTTTATTTCAATAGTTGTACTCTAACAACATTTAATTAAAGTATAACTATACTTACTTAAACTTAAAAATTATGTTCTTAATGCTTTACCATAACCAAAAATTTTTTAAATTTATTTTCTGCAGTATTTTAAGTTCCTTCAAAGTAAATAATTATAGATTACATTGCACTAACAGTATGTATTATTGACTAAATCTAAAATGGCAAACAAATGTGAACAAATTGGAATAATTTAACTTATTTACATTTCATTTGTGTTTTTTGTTGTCAATGGTTGCAATAATCACATTAAATTGTAATACACTATAGAAAGTGCAGTGTTTATGTGTTATTATAAAAATAGAAAAACACAAGCTCAACAAACTTTACTTACATTATTTAAAACTGATTGTATTTGATTTGATTCGTCTTGAATGTCTGTAAAGGTAAACATGATTGCAAAAAACGTTGCCGTAATTGATTTGCATTTTCATTTACAGAATGTTCAACTGAAAACACTTGGGAAAATTGATATAACGATTGCCAGTTAAACTGATTTCTTTTGCTGTCAATTAAATGAAAGTGAAATATGACATGAAACAATTACATGCATTACTCTTTACGCATTAAATGGCAATGGATATGATAATTTTTAAATAAATGAACAAAGTATGATCCATAAAGTATAAAACCAAGAGTCTGTAGCTTTAATATGACTCATATAAAACTGTCTTATATTAAATATATTATATATTATTGAACATATACTTTACATTATAATTTATTTTTATTTTCTGGAGCAACTAGTCGAAAACCTCGTGTATTCTCTATACTTAGAATAATAAAACTGTTAACAACTAAAGTTAATTTTTATTTTGATTTAAATTTTTATTAAATTTATGCTTAAATTGCCAGGGTATCTTTTAGATAAACCATTTGTAGATACTCTCTAACAAACAGTATTATGAAATTACAAATTAACTATGATGATATAGATAAACTCGTATGTCGTGCATGTGCGCCTATTAAATGTGACACACGGCGTATACATAATTAAGCGTACAGCTTTTAATCAATTAAAATGCAATAAAATGCAGCTGCTAGCTGAATTAGATATAAATTATGCAAAATTCGCCGACTATTTGCCAGCGAGCATAAAGTGAGCTATCACATAAAACGCAAATTAATTTTGCCTTTTTTTCCTTTTTTGGTTTTTTTATTTATTATTTGAGCATTTGAAATGTGGTTTTAATTATATATTAACAACCGCAAAGCTGGCTAATACAATAAATACAAATACATATTCAAATTCGAAATTTACTAAGTGTTTAATTTAAATTTAAGAATTAGCTGTAAAGCACATAAAGCTTACTTAAGCGGTTAAATTTTTAGTTAAGTTGGCAAATAAAAATACAATTATTTAATTAAAAAATGATTGCAAAGAATATGTAAAAACATATTAAAGCTCTAGTTAGAAATGAACATTATTTAATATACAAATGTTATGCTTTAAATTAAAGCTACAAGAAAATAAATCGAGAATTAAATTTAAAAACTCACAAACGCATTTTTAGCGACTCAAAAAATGTTTAAACTATCACAAACTCTTTATGAAAACATTATGTTAAGTATGAATATTACATAACTATTTTAAAGTGTTTAATAATAGCCACTAATAGTTATTTAAGTTTTATTATGTATTTGAACAAAAAGTTTTTGAAATTTAGTCTCTATTTAATTAAAAGTCACTGCAAACTTTTCACATATTGCCACAAAATTCGATTATACATGCAAAACTGTATGGAATTTTTGTGTACAAAATGCTGCTTAAATAAATCAATTTGTTAATCTGATTATTGGCACTCGATTGCATTCGATTTGCTAAAAAGATAAAGCAATTAACGCGTATGCTTTAATTAGAAACGGCAACACTTAGATATCATAAATTACTCACAGATTTTATGTACGATAAGTATTATTAATTGGCGACACTTTTCAAGAGCAGCAATTACGCAGCATATTCATCTACCTGCTGAAGCATTGCCATATTGCCATATTCATAGAGCCAAATGGCTCGTTAGAAACTTCTGGCGAACAATTTATTCATAATTTTTTCTTTTAGCTGGCACATTAGCTGAATTCAGATTGTCAAGGCAATTCGGTAAGGACGGGCACGTAACAAATATTTAGATACAAGATACAAAACTTCAGAGATACATGCAAAGCTTAGAATATATATATTTTAATGCGTTAATTTTCCGACAATATTTTTTGTAATCTAGCGTAGGGAAGAGTCAGCCATAGATACAGATACACAGCAACACAAACACACACAGATTTTCGCACACCCTGTCACATATGACTGCTACATGTTTCCGGCGGGCACACGTGCAACGGGACTGGGGTCGCGGAGTAGGAGGCGACAGCGAAATGATGGAAACGTTGACGTCACTTTCAACTACGTCTTTATCTGTTCTACATCCTGAATGTTCGGGATGCTCTGGATGCTTGGGATGCTCGGGATGCTCCACCTGCCAGGATATCCTTTTGTTGTTAACGTCTTTGACTTTTATCGGATGCTAATATGCGTGGCTTCAGCTGCCTTTCTCTTGGCCAAGTTCTTGCCATGTTTTAACACGTCTGGCAACTGTACCATATAGCCAGCCCCATGGCAAATCCACTAACAAACTCATGAAACTCACTTTTAAGTCTACCAAATTTCATGCATCACTTAGCGCTGTACACTGCAACCAATTTTACTAACATTTCAAGACAGTAAAGCTAAAATGTGGAACTTGTGTAACCTAAACAATGAATTCTTTAACAAAGTTTTTTCTCTTCTTTCCTTTTATAAATTATCTTAATATAAAATTTTACTGAAAAAAATGTTTGATATTTTCTCTCAGTGCAGATTGTAGTTATATACGTATTTTGAAGTGTGCAGCACATTTGATAACTTTTTGATCCTGCGCCCCATTATGAAAAATTGTGCACATAACTCGAACTTTAGCTCAAACTTGAGTTTAAAATCTTGAGCAATAAACAATTTCTCAAGTTTTGCAAAAGTGTTATTTTTTGCTCCCCTAGTTTTAATAATAGCAACTATGTTCAGCTTTATAATTAGTTAAGGTTAAAGTTGAACGATTCGCTCATTTTGCACAATTTGCGGCATGCAATGGTGCTACTTATCGCTGGTTGCAGGTCACAAAACTGACAACACGCACCAAAACTGTCAGTTGCAAACTATGCGGTTTTGTTATGTGTGAAGTTTCAGTTGATGCTGTATGCGGGAAGGGGTTGCAAGGGTTGCAAGGGGTATGCTTTCAACAGTGGGTTAAATGTTAGACGCATGTTAACAGCTTGTAAGTAACTGACTGCTAAAGTTAATATACCTTTTGTATATGTTATTTGACAACTGAATTCTCTTAACAGTCGATAGTTAACATACCGCAAAAATTATTGCTATTTTATTTCAAAATATTAGCAATTTTCTAAGTTTATTTTAGCAAATGTATTATATTATAACTTGATAACATAACTTAATTATATGTATAGCGTATTTCTGAGCTACATTAACTCTTTAAACTTTACGAAAACTCAACTGATTTTAGTTAATCACACATATTCAATTAATATTTTATCTCGTATTTGTAGCCACTATTTTTATGGAAATTTCAAACTATGATGTAAATTGAATTTTTGCAAGTTTTCAATTATTTTTGTAATGAAAATTGGTTAAAACGTTGCTCAAGAAACTTAAAGTTTCGCATAAATATTTGTAAATAACAATTTCCGGTTTTCCGTAATATGTTTTGCATAACAAACCATAGTTTAAACCATATAATGATTTCCATGTTTCGAATAACGTTTAAAAGTTTATGCATTTCCTTAAGTTAATCACACTTGGGTGCTTAATTAAAGACCATTAATTGTGGCTGCATGTTAATTAACCCACAATCTTTTCGCCATTTTTGGCCAAACATGCAAAAGTTCGCTTTGTTATTTGGCTAATAAAGGCAGCAGCAACAACAGCAACAGCAACAAAGAAAGAAAAACAAATAAAAAGAAAAGATTCACAAAGGTATTAAAACGTAATATTTAACAGCAGACTGTTAGTTAAGTGTGTGGTCGTTACACCCGCATGCAATAAGCTCACTGTTAACTTAACATGCGCTGCCGACGCCATGCTGTTGCGTCGCTGCCAGCACTTCGTGTCGCTCTGCTAACGAACGTTCGGCTGCTGTTAATAGCTGCTGCTGCTGGTGCTGCTGCTGCTGCAGCGCGCTGCCTGCGTTGTCGTTTTGTGTGTTATTTCAGTTCTTGGCTTGAGGCTTGTTGGCGCTTGTCTCAGTCACCTGCTAAGGTTTGAGCGCGTCGCTACGTAGCGGCTACTTTGCAACGGTTTTCAAAACGGTGTGTGAGTCTCGCTCGCTCTCTCTTTCTCTCTCTCTTTACATCGCTTTGAGCTAGTGTGAGTGTTAAGCGCGTTCGTCTTCCATGTGTCTTTCTGTGTGTGTTTGTGTGTGCTTTGTTTTTATTTACATTTAACACTTTGACACATTCCTCTTGTCAAATCCTGTTCAAAGAACCAGTTTCTAATACACATTTGTTGTTGTTTCTTTTTGTTTAAAACACTTGATTTGCTACCAATATATACTCGATGGTAATTGGCCTTTGCATGCAAGAATGTGTAAAGCGCGCGCCGCGTGACGTCGCCTTACGTCGTCTCTCTTCCCCACTCACCTCGCTCCCTATCCAATGCGTTCTTTTACTCACTCCCAACTATCGGTAGAAGCAGGCTCAGGCAGTGTTGTTGTTGTTGCTGCAGCTGCTGCTGTTGGTGCTTGTTTACCGTTAGCGGTTAGCTAGTTCTCATCTCTTTTGTCGATTGTTGCTCTTGTTCTTTTACTGAAGTGGTGGCCACCTTTTTCAGCTACTTCTTCCGCTCTTCAACTTACTAGTCTCTCTCTCTCTGTCTCTTTGTAGCTGTCCAAGTTCTCTTGAGACCCCTCTCTGGCCAACGAAGCGCATTGTGTTTGGATCTTGTGTTTAGAAAGCCACTTGGCGACTCCAGACATATTTTAACCGCTTATTGCTCGCTCTCCCTCTCCCTGTCCCTGTCGCTCTCTTCCCTTCTCTCTTTCTATAAACAGTTTCTTCTCCTTCCTCGTATCAACGGTTTTCAAGTCTGGCTTTAATTAAATTTAAAGCAACTCCATTCGTAGCGCTCTGCGCAGTTCTCGGCTCTTCAGACATACATAAATTGACCGACTTCTTGTACCATAACCGAAATACCGTTAATTAATTCGATTGTAGATTTTTGACGCTATTTCATGGCATTTCTTCTTGTCTTGCCTATAAACAATGAAAGCTAAACACTAATTAAGTTAAAGCCGATGTCATCAATCAGCAAAAACAAAAAAGCAAAGTGATAAAGTTCTGAATAGCAAAATTTGAGAAGAATTGAGTTTAAAGCAAGAGATTCTTATAAATATCTAAAAAATATATAAATTTCAAACAGTTTAAAATAATTTAATAAAGTTTTCTGAGTTGTGTGTTAATAAATAACATTAAATTGTTAATGATTTTGATAAACTTTTAAATTGTTAAAATTCTTTTGTTTTCAAAAAAATTTAATAAATATTTGGATGCATATAAATTCTATTGCTTTGAAGTAGCTTAGGAATCGTAATTATGTTCAAAATGCTGGGGTTAACTGAAAGTAAATATAGTAACTTTACTTTTATAGTAACTCAATGAAAGTGTTTTCAATAGAACCCAAAAGTTATTATTAGATTTTACAATAGCTCGATGCAGACTAGTTTTGAATTTCATCCACACAAAATATCTAGTGCGCTCATAATTTTTTCGTGTATTACGTAAATATATCCCAATTTTTAACAATTTTTTATAGGGCACACTAGATATTATGCATGCAGGAGATTTAAAACCAATTTGTAGTCGTTTCAAAAATCGGTTACACAAGCTTTTTCGATTTAAAAGTATTTGTTTCGTTTAATTTTTTAAGTATTTTAATAATTTATCAAATAGTTGGTTGGTTTTAGGCATTACAAGCTTACTTGGAAAACTTTTTGAAAATATTAAGCAATGGTGTTTGAGTGTTGTTTGGATTTCATAAAACTCAAACTTTAATTAGGCCAACATTTGCATATTAGCCATAAAATTTCTTGCCATTGGCATTCTGCGGGTAGTTTAAGCAAATATTTGAAATTCTTTTTGGCCAAACAGGTTGTCGTAAAGCAACCACAAGAACAGCAGCAACAACAACAACAGCAGCAGTAGCACGTGCAAAGGGCAATAACAACAACCTCAACAACAACAACAGCGACAACAAAAAGTAAAGTGAAAATTACAAAAGCCTCGAAGAAAAAAAAAATAAATAAATAAAAGAATTACGAACACAGAAACCGCATAAAAATTTATAAAACGCGCGCTAAATAAAATAAAACAACAGCAAAAAACCAAAAAGCCAAAAATTGCTCGTAAAAAATTTAAAAAATTAGGGAAAACGACAACAACAACAACACAATTTTAAGCGCTTGCGTTTTGTCAAATAAAAAACGGGGAAAAAAAGGGACAAGCGGCAATAAAAGCGCACAAGTGGCAGCAGCAACAACAGCAAGGAGCAAGCAGCACAAGTAGAACAACAACAACAACTACAAAACAAAAAGAAAATAAAATAAAAAGTTGAGGCTCAAAATCCAAAAAAAAGAGAAAAAAACGAAAAAACCCTTTTGAACCCAGAGGCAGGAAAACGCTTGTTTCGACAACGCAGTGACACAAACAACAACAGCAACGAAGAACAGAACCAACAACAACAACAACACAGGTGAGCACAGTGCATGAATGAAGTGAATAAATGAATGAATGAATGAATGGCTAGGTGACTGGGTGACTGGTTGAATGAATGAATGAATGGCAAGCGACAGACGCCTGGAAAGGCTGCTGCCAAGCCTTTGGTGTTTGCTGGTTGCCAATGCCTGCACCGAGAGACCACGCCCCTGCCGCCCCCCCTACCACCCATCGACCCTCTGACCCCGCCTCTGCCACTACAATTGAGTGATTGAAAACTGATAAAAAAAAAAAACAACAGCAAAAACAACAACAATACAACAAAAGAAAAGAAGAAAAACAGCATTATAAAAGGCGCCGTAGAACAGATGAAAAACACTCACACACAGAGGGTTTTCCCGCTTTTCTTTTATTCGCCATTTGTTAAAAACAGAATACCCGCTTCCCTTAATGCTCCCCTCCATTACCCCCAACCAGCCCCCGTGCCAGCCACAGCCCCTTTCCATCCATCCACTGCTTCTCCTGCTCAATAAGCAATTAATATGCACAAGTGTCTGCGAGGGCTGCAAACTGAATTTGCTTCGTTTCGATAAGCCAGGGAGTGGGCAACAATTGGTGGAAATCAAGGAAAATGAGGGATTGATGGTCGGAGAAAATGGTGGGCATGGCCTGGGACTCTGCCACTTGTATAACAATAAACGTTAAACAAAATCGGTGGCATAGCACCAAGAAACAAAAAAAAAATAAAAAAAAAATACAGCACCAAGAGGCACGTGGCACATTGTTTTGCTGGTGCCACAAAATAACAGAGAGATATATAACAGGGAAAAAAGAGAAACGAAAGAAGAAGATAAGGGAACAGAGAGCTGTGGCTTTTTTTTAATACTTGTTTTTAAACAACAATTAAACGTTTGCTGTTTACAATTTTATAAATATTTTAAATAATACTGAAATTAATTTATATTTATTTATTAAAGTAATCAAATATTAAAAAAAATTTAAAATCAACGCATTAACAAATAGTTATTATAAAATTAAAAACTCATGAATATATTCAATAATATCTAAAAAAATATTTTTCTACAAATAAAAATTATTTTCAAAAATAGTTTTGACTTGGCTTTAATTGACAAAGACTTTTTTCTTATGAAAATAATTTACTTATTTATGAAATTATTCAAATTACGCTGAGACAAATACTTTGTGTTCCATAATTTCTTAATCAAAGTAAAATAAATACTTCCTGTCAGCAAAAGAAGCAAGTTTAACAGTTCCAACAAATTTCGTAATTTGTTTGTAATTCCCAAGAGGTTAGAACTAATTTTGTTGTTTCAGATCTTGAACTACATCAATTAATTAGCTCACTTAGAGTTACCATTGTTTAAAACTAAACAAATGATATAATTGTCTAATGTTCATAATCAAATTAAGTAAACCTTGTTTTTAATTCACATTTTAAGTTAATTTTTTTTGAAAAGAATTTGAATTTGCTGCATTGTGATTAGTTTAAGTGACCTTAACTTGATTTTTACTGTTACAGTCACGACTACCCTAATCTAAGCCAATTTGTATTCGCCTTTGTTAGAAGCAAATGTAAAAAAAATAAAAATAGAAAAAAGAGTCAAACTATTGCTTTAATCCCAGCTCTGTCGCAGAACTTTTACATAACCAAGTTGGCAAAAGAAATAATGGTAATGACAGGGGAAGCTGGAAGAATAGCAGAAGAAAAGGAATCTTAAGATGTGGAAAATGCGTAAAAGGAAAAACAAAGGGCACAGACATACACAGACCCATAGAAAGGTACCCAGTCGGACTCGAGTTGAGTTTCAGTTTGAGTTGAGTTGCGTTTTCTGTTTGAAGGCAAAAATATCGCACATTGCATATGTATCTTGTGTATAGAAGTTGTTATCGTTGGTATAAATAGAAAATGGAAGTAAAGTTCAAATCAACAGAAGAAAATACAAGTAAACAGCCAGTCAAATGCCAGGGATGGCGAGGGACAAACGAAGGGAAACCAAAACACAAACAAAAAGCGTCGAACAAGTAATGTAAAACACAATAAAAGTGTCTAACAGTATAAAGAAATGAAAGTCAAAATGTGTTGGACTACAGTTTACTCTTTTCCCCATTTTTCTTCATCTTTTTCTCCTCCGTATTCTCCACATTCACAGCATCTTTGGCATCATTAGCGGCAATTGAGTTTTTGGCTAAGTCGTTTGGTCCGACACAATTTTTACTGTCATTTCTTCGTGTTTCTTTTAGTATTACTCTTTCTACATCTCATATACAGATTCTTTGTTCTCTCTTTCTCTATCTCTCTTTCTTGCTTTCGCTCTCTCTCGGTGCAAGATCATCAGCAAGTGTTGAGGTTGATCGTGAACTCAAAACGATGTGAAAAATGTGCTAAGGTGCCGCCAGACGTGGTATTAACTTTTGAAAGACGAAAGTCTCTTGACTAAGTTGAGAAGAAAGCGTGCAAATCTCAAGTACAGTGATCACTGCACTAAGTGTACAGCTAAAAATAAATCGTGTGTTAAAGCGGTAGTGTATTTTTTTTTACTTAGTAATTAGTTAAGCTTGAAGCTTTTCCACATTCAGTTTTGAAAGCTTGAATAAGGCTTAAATGCAAAGCTTAAATCTTTTTAAATGTATGTTGATTGCTCAATAAACTTTTCTTATTCTAAGCTCTATAGTTGATTAACTTTAAGTTTTTTTATTTATTTAGTTTGACAATATATTTAGCTTGAAGCATTTAGCCAGATACTCTAATTTACTTTGATTTCTTTCAATTGATTTTATCCAAACATCTTTACATCATTTTTAGTACAAGATTAGTTTTGTAGTTTACTCCAAAGTAGTTTTTAAACGAAAACTTTATAAATTTATTATGATTAATTCCTACTTAACAACAGTAACTACTTTAAAAGTCACTCATTACAGCTTTTAGTGCCAACACCTCTGATAACGTGTTTCCTGCTCAGCTAATTTGAGATTTGTACCTGAGAAAATGATCCAATTTGAAGAGCTATAAAGGTGTAATTTATGTAATGCCTTTGCACTTCCGTTCCAACCAAAATCCAACTAATTTCAAGTACAAGGGAATGAAACAGAGACAAAGACACACGAGACAGAAGAGGAGCATACAAATTGTTCCCACTGTGGCTGAGAGTTTGGTTTCTCATAATTGAATTATGATCACAGACTGAGTCAGTCAGACAGACAGTCAGCCGAAACTAATGAACACGCCAAGTAAAGTCAAGAAGGGTAGTCAACTGAAGCGCATCATGATAACAATAATAATGAAGATGACGATGACGATTATGATGATGATGATGATAATGCAGATGCATAGCGAATGAATGTGGAAAGGGAAGTGCAAGTGCCAGACTCGAAACTTCAACTCAGAACCAGAAACAAAAACAGAACAGAACTCAACTCGACTCAACTCAACTCCACTCAACTGGGATGCGGCAATGAACTCAAAAGAAATGCCAGACAAACAACAACAAGAAATGCAGTTAACAAATACCAAAGATGCAACATTATGTGGCAGCCTTAACATTTTTTTTTCTTTCCACTAGACATGTCCGTTGCCAGGCATTCCGAGCTCTCTCAACTGGACTCCTAATGTTTATTTGTGCAACAACTTTGCTTGCAGCTGCAAGTGTAACAGTTTTTTTTCTTTTTTTTTTTTTTTTTTCATTTTTTGGGTTTTCAAAGTGGAAAGAGCAGAAGTGAGACAGAGAAAGAGAGATAGATGTAGCACACATGCCCAGTGCCTAGAGGTCATTCATCCAACGAAGCGTTTATCACGTTTATCATGCCTGCCTGGTCCCACTTTATTAACATATTTCCATACCCTGTGCACACAGCAAACAAAAAATTAGATAGAATTTTGGGTGTGATGCAGCCAGATAAGAGACAGAACAAAGTTACAAAATTACTAAACATATTTGCATACCCTGCACAAACAAAAAGAGTCTTAAAGTGTTTGCTATGCCCGTTAATTGTAGACAATCTCTTTGTATGAACTCATTAAAAGATTTGGGATTAAAAATATTTTAGAAAATGTATTCTATAATATTTTACCAACAAAATTTTACAGCGTATCTTCTAGTGCATCATTTGTTGTACTCCACTGTTTTTTGTGGTTGTTGTTGTTGAATGCTGCTTTTGTGTGGTGTTGTGGTCTCATTTCCTTTACGCGCCGGCAAGAAAAACGACAAGCCTAGGTTAAAGTTAGCAAAGCCAGATAGAGAAAGAGAGAGAAAGAGAAAGACAGAGAGAGAGAGAGAGAGAGAGAGACTCAATCCTGACCACTCTTGCTATCATTTACCATTCCCCCATTTTTTCTCATGCCTCTCACGTTGTTGCCCCCCGCTGTTGCAACTTCTGCTGCTGCTGTTGGTGACGCACAAGATTGTTTCACTTTATGCATTTTAGAATGCTTTGCACAAAAACTAAGGGGAGACCAAAGGTAGAGATGAAGAGAGAGAGAGAGAGAGCGAGGAGCAAAGAGGTTGTTTTTGTGTGTCGTTTTGGCCAACAGGAAATGGCCAACATTAGACAGTGTGGCACGTGTTTGTCTACCAACTGAATGTTTATCCATGCACCCTGCAAACGGAAATGCGACAGCAACGCGTTCTAACAACTTTTCCCGGTATTTTCATGCAGCTACAGCAAACTGCAACTGCTGTACTACAAATATTTTTAACATATCATAAATATAAATTACTGAACAACTCGAAGTTTTCTTCTGCTGTTAAAACTAACAGAAATGTTTTAATATTTAAGCTGCATTAAATTTTATGAAAATTTTGATAACAAAATCAGTAGTTATAAATTTAGCAAAGAAATTTTTAAATATAAATTCAACTTCATATAAAAATCAAATTTAAAACTATGGAAAAGAGTTTTCTATTCGCCAAGTGTAATAAAGCATTTTCCGCAATGTGTTAAGAACTCTGCTGAAAGCGTTATCATTAAACTGAAATCCAAGTTAGAGCCAAGTTAGTAGTCGCCACCCAGAGTTGATTGTGAACTGATTTATGTCTTCACTTTTTAAAGAAACAGCAAACTTCTGCAGTTCATGCAGCTCATTAAAGAATTTTTGCTCCCCTCTGGCAGCCTTCTCAATCTCTCCTCAATTCTTTCGCTTCCATTGTTAGCAATTCTTTGGCACTCAGAAGTCACGCTTACCAAACAGCTGCTGTTATACCCAATGGCTTGTACTCTTACATCTCTTTCACCTCCTCCTCCTCTCCTTTACCACGTCTTGCAGCTACTGACCAAAACGTTGGCTCATCATCGGGTAAAGCGATGCCACAAGAGCGAGAATGCAACCAAGAAAGAAAAAAATGGTTGGGGAAAAGAAAATAGA